>UZAN01048463.1:4039-24063 GCA_900618425.1 Echinostoma caproni | reverse complement strand
CACTTACTGCGGAGATGTGTGTTCTTCAGTAATGTGTTCACTATCAACCCAACTGGGTGGCGTCAGCAGCATTGTGGAAGGATTTTTCAAAAATTCAGCATGAAGTACAGCCTACCTTCGACTTATGTTGTACGTTTCATCTAACCGCCTCCACCTGATTTTTTGCCGGTCTCGGCGGGCGAGGTTTGAATTTTGTGGTGATTTAGTGGTCACGACCCCTATAATAATAATAATAATAATAACAATAATAATAATAATGTATATTTCACGAAACCCGTGAGGCATNACAACGTCAGTACAGGTAGATAGATAAAATACTTGGAAGACGTACATACTGGCGATGGTAGGGGAGCAGAACGAAAACGCTGTGTAAACGGAACACAAAGCGGACGAGTTCACAAACGTTAGTGTGGAGGATGGAAGAATGTGCTGTATAATTATATCAATCGAAATTGAAGTAACTATCATAACTACTTTCAGATTGCGCGAGCATTTCTCTGCCAGAGCCACGCAGTGCGCGCATACCTAACTTAATTATCAATATCGCAGATGCAGCGCATAGCACTGCTTCGAAATGTTGGAACATTTTTCGTGGTACCACAAACCACACTTACCACACTGTGTGCCATTGGCAACAAGCCACATCCACTGGCTCCATACATGTCACGGTGTTGTACCATGACTGTACCTTGCCTGCATTTCAGGTACGTACTGGCAAAGAAATATAAAAATGCAACTCCAATTTCCAGATCACTGATAGTATAAGTACTCAGCGAAAAACGACTCAAGCCCGCGTTAAAACGGAACCAAACTGCAACGACCAAAAGGTGATTGTCCTGGTTCGAGCGAAACGAAAAAGACATCTACTGTATGCGTTCAATAAAATGACCCTTCGCTCGTTCTGAACAGAGATACACTAATCTCAGAGCAACGCGTAGCCCAAATTATCGAGAACCAAGTCGATCCAAAAATAATCTACGGTACNTATGTTTGCATTAATCACAAATACTTAAGGCAGTCAAACCTCTGATAGTGAGCCTGATGCACTATCCAGCCAAAATGTTACAAATATTCATAGAAAATATCTTTTAGTAATAAAAAGTAAATAAGAAAATGAGTGATTTGAATTACCTTTCAGATAATTCTGGACCAATAGGAAACTTCTGCACGCTTCAGCAGATCAAGCAAAATAATCATGAGCGTTACAACCAAAAGGGGTTCAATATAACCAAAAGCAACGGTTAGTTCAACAAAGAGCGTCCAATCGAAACTTTGATCGTAGTAAAACAAGAAGAAGCACTGAATCCCATTTACATATAAGCACAAAGCACTTGAAGCGTGTGTCCAATAGATACGCTCCACCTGTAAAAAAAGGTGAAATAAAAGGTTCAGAATAGAAAATTAACCGACATGAAAATCACTGTCAGAAAGAATGCATGAGAGAATGTCGAATGAAGATAAGAAAATGCAATGTACATGAGAGGAAATTTTAGTTTTTTGAATCCTAAGCGTTCTAGTAGCACCTTCAGCTAACGCAACTGCGTGGCGGTTTTCCATTTACTCGATGGCAGGCCCGTTTTTTAGATATTTTTGAAAGTGTACTCTCAAGGTGTCTACTAAGACTTGGGCCCTTGGTTTCACAATTATATGGTGTATGTTATCAGGACCCGGTGCCTTATTTACGTTCAAATCCCTAAATACATTTTCAACTCTTCTGCAAATATCTGTTTATTTAGATTCAGTTCACAGGACAATTTTTTCTTCTTGCCAATTGAGTGCATAGATTCGTGTTATTGACGCGTCTTTTTGGATTCCAAGACTTCGGCGCTGAATCTTTCTCAAAAGCAGAATGTTGCGGTGCTGTATTACATCCTTTGAGGTTGGTTTATTTTTTGGTAATTATACCATATCCTCGAGAAGAACCTCTGTCCAACACTGACTGAGTGGCTTTTTAAATGCACCTGCAGTACTGCAGTTTACGACTGCCAACGACAACGGGTTCCACAACGGAATCATCCCGTTAGTAGAAAACTTTGCTCTCATTAGCAGCTTAGAATGGTTTCGCTGCAGACATAGATTAGGTACTCGCGTTGCTCTATGCGGAACCCAGGAGATTATATCGTCAAACCTAAGGCTAGATATTCCCTAATACACCCAGGTCAGGTCAAGTCTCACGACGTGCGGATTAATCCAGGTATCGTCCAGTTTCTCACACTGTCGACTTGCGATCTTATCCTAACAGAGTTTTGATAGTCTCTTCAGATCAGGTCAGGTAAGGACGGGTTCAAAGGACTCGCGGCTCAATTCAGTTCAGTTCCGTTTGTACAGGATGGTAGTGGTCGAGTTCAATCGTCCGTCCAGATTATTGTATTGTCAGTTAGTTGCTTTGGCTTCCAACACTGACTGTCAAACGTTCGTTGTGTTTTGTTCTCTGAAAGGCAAAATGTTTGGGTGCAATATCAAATCCACCAGATTTGCATAAATAAAGTAACTAAATAAATATAGGAACGAACTCACCCTGTCCCTTTGTAGCCTCCTAGGTGGCCAGCTCAGGAGATAACGAGTTCCAGCACAAATCCAAGGCCCTTTTGAATGCCGCTACTGTTGTGCAGTCTATGACATTTACCGGTAATCTATTCCACAAAGGCACCACTCGGTTTGTAAGGAGTCTGGCCCTCAATTCCGGCCTGAAGTACTCACTTTGTACCTTAACGTTAGGATCGTTAGTATCAAAATCTAAAGCAGGGACTAATAGGCTGTTTCGTGCTGTACCGGACAACCCCTTGACTATCTTGAAAGCTTCTATTAAGTCGCCGCTGGTTCTTCGGCGTGACGGCAAGAAAAGACTCAAATCCTGCAGATGCTGTGAGCAGGTCTTTCCTACCTGTTCAGTAACCAGTCTAGATGCTAGCTGTTGTACTTACTCTAGACACTACATATCTTTGCAATGGTATAGGGTACAGACTTGCACGCAGTATCCCAGCAGTGGTCGCACCATTGCCTTGCAAAGTGGAACAAACACCTATGGCATCCTGCAAGGAACTATGGTGCACAGCCTGTGAAGTACTCCTCTGGTTTTACTTGCAGCCATTTGGCATTGCCTAGTAAACCGAAAGCCCTTTGTGACAATTATACCTTTGTCCTCCTTCTATCTATAAAAATCCTTGGCTATGGAATTCTCTGCCACCTTTATCCTACTCAACCGCTTTTGTTTCTCTCCCTACCCACCCCTTTATCAACCGCTCATTGTTCACCCCTGTAACCAAACCTCCTCTTTACAATCAAGGCCGTAAGAGCAGTACAACCGGACTGCGTGCGGTGTTCAAGACAGCTCTCGAGCGAGGCTCAACAAATCTTGCCGTGAACGGGGTCGCGTCACTCAAAAAGTCGGATCGAAGGAATCTTGCTCTTTTGATCGTGTGTCTACACTGACCGCAATCGATGTCCCAAAAAACGGATCAAGTGGCGAAAGTTCGATTCAAAAGGGGTCATTACTCCCGATTCATGTCAGATGATAACAATCCCATATAAATAACTCAATCCCCTACCCGCTTCCAAGTGAGTTGGGTAATATCAGAGTATCTAATCCCAAATTAGAACGGACGCTGTGGAAGAAATGAGGCTCAGTGATCCATGGAGGACTGTTTGGCGCTTATTTTTTCCACCATCTGTGAAGGTTTATCGTAAATAAAACGCCAAACCTATTCACCTTACCTTCGGCTGTCTTGTTGACAAGTGCAAGTTAATCTCGTAAATATCATGCGGTTTCATGAAGGTTTGGTACAGAAGCCGTCCCGTAGGTAACTTGGCTTTTCTAGAGACTACAGCTTTAACATTGCACCTCCAATAGCGAACTGTAGACTGCCAGATTGTTTTCGTGAATGGCCGGCAGTGACTAACTAAGAGACTAGTTGCCGTTCGATAGATGTGAATCCATGCATCTCACTGAGTTCTGTGAGTCAGTCCGTTTATGACCGTAGATCTCTAATTCTCTCAAGAAATGGCGCGCGCATTCCACCATGTGGCTGAGGCTTCAAGACCTCTGTTACCATCGTCATTGTACAGCCCAGCTATCAAGCGGTTATTAAAACGTTTGGTCATGAGCACGTGCCGTAGCTTCTTGGAGCGATAAGGCGAGAATTAAGTAAATAACGCAAACCAAGGAGTCGAAATTTATCCCAAAGGACACGACGGTTTACCAGCTTAGTTGTGCTGTCCCTTTCAGATACCCGTAACACTTGATCCATTCTATTAAATTCATATTCTGTTTCCCGACAAGATAATAATAATGATAATAACGGTATATTTCACGAAGCCTGTGAGGCATCCGAGTGCGCATGATCAAATGTACAGCAATGTAAAAAGGTGACGGTCCAAACAAAGAATAAATGTACAGAGAGGGTAAGAACGGATACAAAAGACATCGTAACCATGCATTGCGGTGAAAAAGTAACACAAAGCGGACAAGGTCATATTATGTCGTACTGAGGGTGATCTGTTATGGAGATCACATCATCGTAAACGATCGTCATATGAAGAACATTGAGGAAGACACAGATCTGGAGGTGAAAATATTCGCCCGGGAGGTTATGCGTAAAAACGAGTTCGGAGAATAGAAGAAGGGTAGTGAACGTGAAAGCTTTAGAATTTCAGAGGGAGAGCTGTAATCGAACCAAGGAAATGCAACGGAATACAGTAGGACGACAAAAGGATCATGAATAAACTGTTTCAAGGATCGATACAGATGGACTGACTACTTGAACAAGGAGTAAAGGGCTTCGGAGCTTCACCGTTAACGGATTGACTGGTTTATATTATTTATGTTATTTAGGCGTTGGACGTTTTGATGTGGGACTGACTACAGGCTAGACACCCAACCGTAAAACACATTGTAGGTGAGGCAGTGGGTGTGATCCTCAACCTGGTCCGGAATGCGGACGCCTGTAGTCTAAACGGTGGATATAACCGCGCCAAACAATCCTTGCCGGAGCCAAATTGTCCATTGTGGGTGTAGACCCCAAGCCTTCAGCAGGCCCGAACCAACCGAATCTGAAACAAAAAAAAGCAAAACTTGGCAGTCTGGGGAAAATCCCAGGTGAGAAGGAGAGAGGGGGAGAAACATCATGTTGCGAACGAATGTGCAGAGGTTTAATGCCCGAAAGTGTATAAATATATGTATATATATAAATATATATATATGCAGAGGAAAAATGGACTCGAGTGTATCAGTGGTATTACCATGACGGGACAAAATTCTGGAAGGTAAATCGGGTGCATACACGAACGGCGCATAGAGGAATTCGAGTTAAGATTATTGGGTCACAAAACGTGTATAAATATGTACCGGAATTATTTGTGTTCTACAATTCCAGTTTCGAAGCTGAATCCGAGTACTGATAAGAATTGAGTTTAAAAAGTGGACACAGCTGCCTCGTTAGCATGTGCCACGGAGTTGAGCCAAGTGAATCAAGTGAAAACGATATGAGAAGCATTTGGATTACGAAGAAGAAGGTCACAATACTTCAGAAAGTATGTACCAGAGTTAATTATGTTCCACAGAACTAGCTCTGAAGCTGAATCTGTGTTCACAACCACTTGGCTAACAAGTATCACGGTCATATTGGGTGACGGAGGTGTAGTTTTCTATTAGTGTGAACCTGCCTGAAATTCCTCTTCAGTTCAGAGTTTCACACCTGTTATGGAAAGCGCATTTTCTACTTTTAGGAATTCTTGGAGCTTCGTTTTGAATTTAACCGCTGAAGCGCATTCGCGGATCTCAGCGGGAAGCAGATTCCATAACGTAACGTATTTTATCAGGAAGGAGTTGGATCGGAGGGAGAGGGGAGACCTGGGGATCAGTAGTCGGGAACTACTATTACGCAAGAAATATGTAGATGTGGTAAATGTGCCTAGTTAAGCTGAGAATTATGTCCCAGTAAATCTTTGATAAAAGACCGTTGGACATTTCCCAAGGCTATTTTATCGCTTTTACGGGTGTGAGAAAATATTATTGGGCAATATTCCAAGCATGATCTTACGAAGGAGACGTAAGAACGCAGCTTAGATTCAGGAAGTATAAGATATCTTTTTATGAAGACAATGCTTCTTTTGGCCTTTAAAATTTGAAAAGAGACATGTTCGGAGAAGTTGAATGTGTGAGACTAGTGTATTCCAAGATCACGTACTGAGGGGTTGTAGGTGATAGTTGTTTCGTGTATCAGGAAAGATTGCGGGGAATCTGGCATTGAACCGTCATAACGGTACTCATAGTGGCCGAGAACTCCATCTTGCATGTGCGGCACCATTGGTCAAGCCTGAGAAGATCATTTTGTATTGACGTAATAATATGATTAAGTTCACGAGGTTGGAACTGGTGAACTATAAAATAAAAAAGTATACTATGGTCGACAATGGGGAAGGTATTAATGTACATGAGGAGTAGAAAGGGACCCAGGATACTGCCTTGGACTACTCCACCAGTAACGAGGGTAGGGAAGGAGAAGAAACCATAAACACACACGAACTAGGCGCGATTGGGGAGGAAGGAGAAGAGCCAATTCAGGATGAGGGGTTTGATACCCAAAGTTTGCAGTTTGGGGACGAGCTGGGTGTGAGAAACACGGTCAAACGCCTTAGTCATATCAAGGAATATTATTACCAGGGATTTTTCAGTGTCCCCTGCTTTAGCGACTAAGTGGAGGAAATCAAGTTGACAGGTTCTGCACAGGTTCTGTTTTGCAGGAAAACATGTTGACCATAGTGAAGAAGCTTGTTTGATAGAACATAATCAGTTGTATGTTTCCTAACCAGGCGCTCGAAAAGTCTCGATGCGATGGGGGTGTGATTATTGGGGCGGTAGTTGGAGGGGTTATGTAGGGGGCCCTTTTTGTGTTGGGGGATTTGGGTAGAAATTTTCCATTGATTGGGAAATTTTCCATATTTCAATAAGAGGTTAAATATGTTTAAGAGTAGAAGAGGCATGTCCAGCCCACTAGAGCGTAGCAGTACGGGAGGAATTCCATCGGTGCCAAACTAAGTTAAAGGTTTAATTGCAAGAAGGGGTTTGGTCAGCTCATTGGGCTGCAGTCCTATGTGGGATAGGGTAATCTCAAGTGAAGAAGCAGAAGAAATGGAGGCTATGGAGATATTGATGATTATAGAAGAGCTAAACGAGGATTTAAAAGCATTTGCAACAGATTCAGGTGAATTGGCGACTGAATTATCTGGCAATTTTAAATAATTTATGTTGGGATAAAAATGAGCATTCCGGGATCTTAAAATACGTGACATAAGTGCTAGTTTATCTGGTTTAGATGAAGCAGCAGTTTCTTGTTTTCATATACTTTTTTGTAAGATTGCTAATTTTATTGGATATTTTATGTAACGAAATGAAGAGGGAAAAATCATGGGATTTTTAGTAGAAGGATTGAGCTTTTGCGTATTTATTCTTCAAGCGCGATATAAGGTCAGGTCGATTATACATGGTACGGGTGCGGTAGGAGGTGATGAGTGTCAGGCTATGTATAAAATTGGAGTATAATATATTTACCGCTTGCTGGGGATCAGATGTTTGGGAAAATTCATCCTGGTCACTAGCGCTCAGTAGAGCCCGGAAGAGGTCCCAAGAAAAGTAAGGTTGAGCAGGATTAGGAGAGTACTTTTTATGATTAGTGGAGGCAAAGAATTCACAAGAAATCATTCGGTGATCGCTACCGGGGAAGTAGCCGAGTGTACGAGTATCGACACTAGATAGATTGAGAGTGGAAACCAAATCAAGTATGTTATTTTCATGGTAGGGGATGAAACGTGTTGAGTCCAGTAACCAGTGCGAATGCATGAACTGAAATCAGTAAAGTGAGAGGGAGAGCTGAAGGTGTTCCAGTCAATGTTGGGTGCATTGAAGTTACCAGCGATTTGTTTGAAACACCTGGGCAATGGGGCTAGGTAATTAAAAACGTCAATAATGGGCAGAAAGTCTGACGCAGAAGTACCGGGGGGTTTACATAGGGATCCTATTTGGAGGTAAGAGCTTAGTAGTTGCAACGTTAACGAAATGGAATCCTCAATAGAGTTCAGTAAGGGGTGATCATGAGGGGTTGCGTGGAAGTGACATTTTGTAGCTACTAAGCAGCCCCTACCACGGCGGCTTCTGCTTTTCCTAAATAACTGGTAACCAGATTATGATATTTGCTCAGATTAGGAGGATTCAGGGAGCCAAGATTCAGTAACGAATATCAGGTCAGAAGCAAAAACGGTATTCTGGAGGGAGTAGAAATTATTTATGATGGAGCCACTTATCAAAAGAGGAAAGAAAATTCTGTAATGGCCATCAGTTCAATGTAGGTTACCTAAGGATGATGTGGTAGAAGCAATTATATTTGGACAGGGGTTCTGACATCTTTAGGGGAGGTATGAGATTGACGCGCGTTAAGATTGATGTGTAAAGAGGAGGGTAGGAGGGTTGCAGGGTTATGGGCTAATACAGCTGAAACACTGGGGTGTTGAACATAACTTGGTTACATAGTAGGAGGGTGGTGGTGGGAAACAGTGGGAGAGCAGGGACGTTTCGGGGTGGGGAGTATGGGGTGTATATTTACGTCTTGTGATTTTATACTTCAGTAACGAACATAGGAAGAAGTAACGCATTCATCCCGGATGGTGTGTACAGAGGAGTGGGGCTTGCCATAGCTATCTAGATGGAATTCTCTGAGAAAGGGGATAAGAGCTGGGAAGCGTAGGTGAGGGGTTACTGGTGGGGGGAGGATGGATTGTATCCTAGGATAGACTGCTCAAGAGGTACAGGGAAGTATCGGAGTATTTGTGGGTAATAAGCCTACCCTAGAATTGGTGGTATAATCTGGGGTAGATCGGGGGGATAGGGGAGAGTAAAGTTTTCGCCTGGGGATGCCATAGAACGACTAGGGACAGGACGATGTCTAATGTGTAGTTAGGCTTGAGTAAGTCCATGGGAGAGGATAAGGGGGTCGAAATTGGTGCACGGCTGTGGTGATAGGGTAAGCAATACGCATTTGTAGCAGGCATTGGGGGTTAGGGTGAGGCAAAAGGGGTGTAGTATGTTCCAAACGGGGCGGAGGTGGTCCTGGTATGGTCTATGCAAGTAGGACGGGGTGCGGGTATCGTCCATAGGCGATTATTGTTAGCAGGGTTAGCGGAAGGTTTGACAGCATAGTTAGGTGCGAATGAAGAAGGAATACGGACAGGTACTGAGAGTTTAGGAACGTGCTTAGCACCCCGGCGGGGCGATAAGAAAGCGAGCGGTAACTGGGACCGTGGAGATCCATTTGTGCTAGAAGGCTTCTTTGGGACCGAAACGGAGGTTTGATGTGGTAAAGCAGTCAGACTGGAAGCCTTCTTCATTTCAGGGTGAGTATTTTCTACCAGTAAGATGGGAGACACTGGCCGATTGGAGCGGACAAGGGCTTCAGAGCTAAAGCCTGAATTGTTTGGACCCTTGGGTGGTGGAGTTTTAGGAGAGGGCGACTGAAGAGCATCAAGATCGATAATAGGGATTGTGTGTCTACGGGCGTCATGAGGTACAGGTAAGCTAATTTGGGTGGAACTGACATTGACTAGTGCAGAGGGTTTGTGCATTCGAAGGTTTCCTTGGGTCGTATTCCGAGTAGCCCTTTGGAGTGGGGTACCATTAGGATAAACTATTATGGCTTTGAATGTAGTGTATTTTGCAACATCATTTCGTTTGAAAATGAACTCTTTGGCCAAGAGGTCACAATGGAATTGGAAAAGAAGGGAGCAGGAATGCATTTGGTATCTTTTCCGGAGCCGGATACAGTTGCATGGGTAACGGTCCATGTTTGAAGCTTTCAAGATTATTTTCTTAATGTGAGCTAGGGGAATTTTGTCGGGTACGTTGAACACAACTGCGTTTTTTAGTTCGAAACGCGCTTAAGAATTTCAGAGGCTATAGCATCGAGCAACAACCTTGATTGGGCAAGGGTCCTCATTGGTTGTGACGAGGGGTCCATGAGGAAAACCAGTGAGGCTAGGGTTGAGCTGACCAATTCTAGGGACTCAAGCACCACTGAGCACATCAACTAAGGGGACGGAGCAATTGCTGAGGGGATTTCTAGATAGACTAGCTTTGGGTACTCGTCTGCTAGTTCGGGTCTTTGGACGATCCACAGAGTGTCGAGACATGCTATTAAAGCGAGGAAAAAGAGATTAAAAGAGGTTTTTTCTGCAAGGTTACAAATGCTACTGTAGTAGCGATAACTTGTTATAGAGGATTGTGTTGTAACGCAGTCCAAATGTCAAGGAAGAGTTAGGTTAGATCGTTAGATCTAGTCAAGCGCTAG
Source organism: Echinostoma caproni (assembly GCA_900618425.1). Taxonomy (NCBI): domain Eukaryota; kingdom Metazoa; phylum Platyhelminthes; class Trematoda; order Plagiorchiida; family Echinostomatidae; genus Echinostoma; species Echinostoma caproni. The sequence continues at coordinate 13,729 of UZAN01048463.1, read as the reverse complement.
CTACGGTAGTACTAGTGGACATAAAACCGATGTATGAATAACTAATAAAGGACAATTTTAGAACTACGGTAATGCACAAGAAACTTAATAGTGGGATATGACAGTCAATAAAATAAACCTACATACTAACAAAAAACGGCTAAAAACGAGAAACCTGATATCCACGTCGTATTCGAACGCGCACCGGATCACTAAAGCAACCCCCTTCCTCTCACTTTCTTTCTTATATCATTGCTCATGCATCGCGATCATAACATAATTAGCTAAACATGACTTATTGATCGTAAACCCGTGCTGCGCAGCAGTTACAACTCGAAGTGCGAACAGATTTGCTTTCGTACTATTTGTGTAAGATACTCGTACAGCACTGATGTTCAATTGACCGTCCTGTAGTTTTCGCCTTTTGTCTGGACCCCGATTTGTGCATTGCTACAACGGTTGCATTTCATCAGTCATCTGGCACAAACCTCGGGGTCAGTGATGTTTTAAACAATTCAGTGACAGCTCCTAGTATGACTTCTGCTAGTGGTTGAACAATAGCTGAGTGGATCTCATTCGGACCGGCCACCTTTCGCCTGCACAGGCTTCTGAGTTCGGTCTACACCTCGTCCTCCCTCGAGGTTAGCATATTCAGCTCGTTATTGTTGGTATTAATCCAAGAGTTCCGGACACCATCATCCTGGGACGGGCGATAGGCAAATAAGCGTCTCAGCCCTATCTTTATCTGTCCTGGCTAGGTTATCGTTCTCCATCTCCAAGGTTCCAACACTTTGACGTGTGGTTCTCTTGGATTGCATAAATGCAAAAGGGCTCTTCGGGTTTCTCTTGATTTTACGTGCTAGTTTATTTTCATGCTCAAACTTATCTTCCCGCTGCATCGCCTTTGTCTTGTTTCTAGCCAACTTTTATGTGATTCAAACAGTTTGCGTTATGTGAAGCTTGTAGAAAGCCCAGCGTCTTCTGCCAGACGTGAGCGCTCTTTCTATTATAGGCAACCACTAAGAAGGTCTGTTTCCAGATCCACGTGGAACCAGAGGAGCGAACCCTTGAGTTAACCTTAGTATCCCATCTCGTTTGACCACCCATTGGTCTCCGACCGATGGCTCAAGTACCTCAGGAAACCAACTTATGCTCTCAGCAGCTGCCCTTAATTGATCCTCGCTGATCCTGGCGCAGTTTCACAATAGCCTAACCTTCGGCCTATCGTGTCTCGCAACAAACAATAGTCGTGTTACCCCAAGGTAAATCTTTCCTAATGGTTCTTCCGTCAGAAAAAAAGTGAGGTTTTCTCGGTACCAAGTAATAACTTTCTAACGTTGAAGGATGATGGCCACCTCTGAATCTTGTCCTAGTCTATTTCTGACAGATTCAAGTAGCCCATTATGAGGAATCGTGAGGATTACCTCAGTATGTTACCTAGGAGTGCCACTAATGCAGAATCCTCTACCGTATTAGGTTTCTGCGCCCTGCACACACAGCACTCCCACCGGTCAACACCCTAGTTGGGCATGACAGGACGTGACCTGTACGTCTGATGTGCCGAAATTAAACGGGGCCTCCCACTGGCAGTATTCTACGCTTACGAGTAGTAGTACTTCACCACCGAGCCTATCTTCTGTTCTGTACTGCCTATAACGTATATGATTATTTGGGTCAGTAACATCATGATTCTCCCTCAACCACATCTCGGTGATATAAACGATATGACTTGCGTGGGTTCTCGTCATTAGTTTACCCTATTTACCTCCTAAGCTGTAAGCATTTGCATTTGCAAACATCGGCAACATCGACCTGCATTGTAGGTTCCTTTGAAAATTCACATTTTAGACCCTCAGACTAGATACCCGAGGGTATATTACATTTATTGCTTTGATACTCTCGATTATATGGGCTTCTGAACCATTCATGAGATACCGCTGTTGCTCAGGGAGATTTTCAAAGGACAATCCGAGTGCCGAACTATTCTAGCTGTTTAGCTTTCTAGTTTCATCAGGTGGGGTTGACTCCCTGTAGCTCCAATTTTTCGCAAGTGGTGTGTGAGCCCTAACGGTTTCTCAGCTTACCTGATTACCATTAACACTAATGCTACTACTATGCTCACCTGTTATTGGTGAGGCCCGATGTACTTGAATTTTACCTCTCACTGCTGCATTTTTGCTTTTTCTGGAGCACTCCTGAAGAAACTCTGTTGGTCAATATACTGTTTACACTCGTCTTGACCTAAGCCTATACTGACCCTCCACTACCGGCAACACGTTTCTCTTTCGGTGTAGATTTACTTATCCCTTTTGGTGAGAAGTATTACGGGTTCCTTCAATTTTGGCTCCGTCGCTCTCTACTCCTTTTTGAACTAAGCAGTATTGTTAATAAAAGGAGAATCTGGTGTGATTGGCCTTTCCGTCAGCATTTCGCCGGCACTCCATGAAACAGCGTCCCAGATTGAGTCGGGGAACACTGTTTTTCGGTACAGGTATGTCGCCCTTGGAACTCACTGGTAACGAAAATAGTCCAGGCAACAAGCAAAATTCAATCCAGCAACTTGAACAGCACACAACCGAACCCTGACACCCCGTTTGACTTACCGTTACCGGAAATCGAAATGACGTCAACCAGGGGCATCTGAGCTTCGGCTTTTGATTTCGTATATTCGGTATGTCTGAAGGCCAGCAGATACAAATCTGTGAGCCCCTGAATTCAACTTTTATCTGATCTCACTGATGACAGAGCTGCATTACGAAAAAGGGTCGGTGGCCAGACAGATGTTCACCCGGTATGTAATGTCCATCCGAACAACATTCAATACGAATTGCACTGTATCTACTTCAACTGTCCAAGTTTTCAGGACATAGAAATATTTCATACTAAAGGTAAATTAAACGTTTTATTAACTACTTTCCAGGCTTATCAAAGTAACGAATATGGAAAAATTATTTCATCGATGGCACTAGGCATGACAAATGCCTCAGAATCAAGAGACCAAATGCTTCACTGCGGAAATCTGGTTTAGAGAGAGTTATTTGAGAGACATGCTGGGTTCCACTATCGAAAACAATCAAATAAAGAAGACGGACAATCTATAAAGTTTGCACTCAATATAGCTGGAATTCTAGCCTTGTCCTCCTTTTCTATTCCAAAAATCAAGTTAACCAACAATTTAGCAGCAGAGAAATGATCTTTGACTGATGTGAAGCCAACTGCCAATTTCTGCTTGGCCTATTGGTGCGTAAAATGTTTTAATTTAGCGGAAACGCATAAAATAATCTTTTGAGTTCAGTCTCAAGTAAGCTTCGTAACTGTTACTACTACTACTTTACTAAGACTAAAATTATCTCAATAATATCCAATCATACATGTTTTGCGGCCCAGGAGAAAAACGATTCTATTGGAAGCTTTGAGAAACCCATCATGTGCATCTTGTTCTGATCTGCAGAATAAGTGTACAGTCACTAGTAACTCCCATGATTTTGAATTGCAAATTTTCTTTGGTTACGTTCTTTTGCTAAGATTGGGATTAATGCAGACTGCATAGAAGCCGCGTTTGTTCTTCGCAAAGAAATTCTTTTTTCCTTCGGAAGAGTTGTACCATTAGTTGCTCAGGACATGTCAGTGTTGCTTGCGTAGTTCCACATTAGAGCACTTTTCATCTGGTAGCTCAGTAGATTTTTAGAGGAAACATGCAGAAGGTTTTCGTTGGCTGGCATCGTTTCAATGTCTATGTTATTTTAATGTGTAAAGAGGCCGCAACCGTTCTTCGCGACGAAAAGTTATCCTCAGGACTGTGATGTGACATCTGAAACCAACAGAAAAAAGCGGCAGTCTGGGCTCAGTCCCAATTATTGATTATGACACACAGCTTTTGGAGAATATATTGCCTAATGTTTACGCTAGTAGTATCACACTTTGTATCCCAAAGCTGGTCAAAACCCGAAATCAACTTCATATACTCGATTTTCGGGGGTATCGGGGTCATACAAATGTATCAAAATTGATACATCAAAGAATTTGTTCACTTCTGTTTTGAATGTTGATGAGTGACTAATCGCATGAATGCGTGGAGGAAGCTTATTCCACAGAGGCTAAGACTGATTTATGAAAATGTTTGATCACAAGCAGTTCCGAGAAACGGTACAAATACGTTGTTATACCCGCCTCCAAAAGGACATCTATAGTTATACCGATCTCTCATTTCTGGAGAGACCGTACTACCCTTATGCATTATGTTTCAATGGAAGAAGGTTAAATTAATGTTTTTTCGCGGTAGCAGTAAAGGTTCACATTTCAGTGCAATACGTCGTTGTTTATAATTTAGGCAAGTGGAAGAGCCAAATAATGGTTTTTGAAGTAGTGTTGAACTTTCTCAATCGCTACTCTGTCACACTGGCGTATATTAGAGCAAATTAATGTATCATATTCTAAATACGGTCTGGCAAATGTCATGAAGACACTGAGTTTACTCTCCAAGTACTTGAAAGATTTCTGGATCATTCCTATGTTCCTGCGACATTTTGCTACTTGGACGTCGGCATGCTCTAAGAAATTGAAGGACCTGGAGTAATGCATACCCAAATTTCGTACCAACGGTTTGTCAGGAATAGTGTTAATACTGATACTAAGTGAATCGGGTGATAGAATATATTTGTGTATGACACTTTTGCTCGCTGAAAACTCTATTAGCCAGACCTTGCACCATGAACTGAAGGACCGTAGATCAGCACTTCTATTCTAAATTGTTTTAATCAGGTTGATAGATTGAAACGTGCACAACAATTTCGTCATCAGCAGACAAGAAAGGTGTCCCATGTCAGACCACGGTAAAATATCGTTCACAGACACGAGGAATAATAGGGGGCCCAACACGCTGCCTTGTATAACTCCACTGCTTTTGGTTGCAACAGTGTTCCATTATTACTGACCACCTAGTTGCGGAGATCCAAGTAAGAATCTAATCATGAATAAAGGTGGTTTACAACACCATAATACTTAGCCTTTGATAACCAACGATTGTGAGAAACTCGGTTGGAGACCTTGTTCATATCCAGATAGACTGCAATCACTGATTTCCTATTATTGGAAGCAATCGTAATACGGTTAAGAAAGTCGGTCAGGCAAGTTGCGCACGAACGATATTTCAAGAATCCATGTTGGTCTTTACTAACAAAATTATTATTAATGAGGTGTTTGGTCTGCTTAACTGTTGTCATTTTTTCTTAATTCTTGATATAATTGGGGTTCGGTTCACTGTTCCATGACTGGCATGATCTTGTCGTGATCCCTTCTTGTAAATAGGGATAATCACAAAGGTTCTTCACTGTGTTGGGTACCAGCTGTTCTTCATGGATATATTCAACATGTTTGAAAGAAGATTGGGGATATCAGGTCCCCCATCTTAAAGATCGATGATGGTAAGGAATCGGCACCTGGCCTATGACAGTTTGATATTAGAAACAAAACGGAAAATGTCGGTCGGGTAGAATGTGATATTTGATAATGGCTCTACCGGAGGAGTTTAGCTTGAAGACTGAATGTTGCGGTGTCGCTTATCAGTGTTGAGGCGAAAAATGCATTTTCCTTTTTAGCTATATCCTTTAGCTCTGTAATAAAAGTGTTGTTGTGAAGAAGTGCCAAAAGCAAAATGGATGATGTCGGGTTCCTCGTTTTCATTAGTTTTGCTAGTAACTCTGATTTCTTTGAATGGCTGAGAGCACTCCTTTCCTGATATTTTATTTGACGCTTAGACAATAATTTTATTTGTGCATCATATTATTCAGCTCTAGGAGCGTTGAAAAATCTCATGTTCTTAGAAAACCACGTTGAAGTTTGAAGACTTTAGTCTTAGTTTACTCATAGCATTGCATTTCTACTTACATATGAGGTACTGTGCCGCTGTGATAGAATTCAACAGATTTCTCAAACGGATGAGAACTCATCAACCTCAAGCTGAGCATTTCTAGCCAGAAAAAGGACAGCTCTTTTCAGTTAGCTAGATGAAAAGGCTCTTTGGGGGCTGAATGCTGAGAGGCTCTCGATGATACTGAAAAGCGTAAGTATACTCTGGCAAGGTCACATCCGGGTAGGCTTCTTTGTAGCAATGGAAAGATTTCCGTTAATCTTAGCAAAACAATCAGATCCAAAGTGTTTCTCAGTTCCGTTGGGGTCACCACAGCCTGAGTCTAACCTCCAAGTTGAATGCTATTCGAAAATTGCTTAAGATGACACGGGACCTTAAGTGTAGCCCAGCATATTTCTGGTGCGAACGTTTTCTCAGCTAGGTGCATACCTGGACGGCAGGTATTCCTTTGTTTTTATTCTTTACTGCAGGCATTCTCCTTTAGCATTAAACTGTATCAGCTGCTGAAGTAACAGGTGAACCAGAAAGTTGTATAAGTCGGCACCGAAGGGCCCAAAGAACGGCTCGCCAAGGATTTTTTATTGTCGAAGCACGCTTAGACAAATGATACGCTTACGCTGTAAGAACCTGGACTCTAATTGCCATTAGCCGCAAGTCCTGTGACCTGACCTGAGTATGCACAATATAAAAATAAAACTTCATTAGGGAAGAAAAGCCCAACAATATCAGTGAACGTCTGCAAAAACGGATATTATCACACTAGTGGAACACACGAAAACGGAAAAAATACTCTATGGTAAAAACAAGTCTGTTGGAGAGAAAAAACTCTCCAAATAAGAAAAATGTGAATCTTAGTTGATACTAATATCCGCTTAATTTGTGAAATAAATGAGGTTATTTTACTACTGAACGCAGATAAAATCGGAGGTCACACAGAAATTCGAAAATTAAAATTTAACGGTAGATCACAGTTTCAGTTGGCTGTTGCCGATACGTTCAGTTTCTTGCAGTTGTGAGCTCTGATGTATTCCCACTGTTCTTAGACTGCAACTAAAGTTCTTGGCTCTATTCGTGTTCATGAATGGCGATCAGACTGGGATGAGAACGAGATGTCGGAGTGTTCAATTGGTAATATTATTAGGCTCCAATCAACAAGGGGTCATTGCCAGCCTCGGTTTCTATGCAAGACATTCAAAATAGGCACGCTCTAGTGGCGGGTAAACATAAATTATAAATGAAGACTTTGAAAACACGAGCGTTGTATTTCATAAATGATCAAAAATAAGATTTCTTTGTTATGTCGGAAAACGTTGATAGGAGAAAGGAAAGTCTAACGAAATATAATATTCACCTTGGCATGGAGCTCTCAGGTTGGTCTATGGTAATCTTGCACTGCTCACTCCAACTCAGGGAATACAGTCGACCAGTTTGTGCTTGAAGTTCATCACATAAGATTTTGTGATCACTGCTTCTGGGAGTTTGTTCCAAATATTCAAAACAAGGTTTGATAGGAACTGCGCTCGAACTTTCTGAGCGCTCTTTTGCTCATGTTGTCAATGACAGTTAATAATGGAGCACCCGTATCGAATATGCCCCTAATACCCTTAAGGCTTCAATCCGATCACCCTTAGGCGTCTCCTTTTCAGAAAGAATAGGTTCAGTATAGAAAGTCGACTTGAATGGTCTAACCCCCTAAAGTGAAGAGAGAACTTCGTAAACCTGCGTTGAATCGACTCTAAGACCTCCTGTCCCGCTCCAGGTATGGTGCCCATGCTTGGGTTTAGTATTCTCAGTGTGGTCTCACGTAAACCTTATACAGAAGTATTAACAAATCTGGGTCTCGTTCGACAATAGTTCACAGTATTTGATACAGTGCGTTTTGGCTTTATGTGCCGCCAGTAGGCACTGCTTTCCAGCCTTGAAATTACTTGTGACATGAATCCCAAAACCCTCATTTCCTTTGTATTCTTTGTCGTTCATTTCAGTTCACACAGGACAAGAGGTGACCACGGTCAATCGAGCGTCCAGAGTTCCTTCGGTAGTAAGCCCACATGTTGGCCCCTACCCCTGCGAGTGTTATATATTGGAAGTTCTTCATGTTTTCTTCTCGTCTCAATCGTCTCCGCCGCTGCAGTGAATCAGATAGGAAAATATATCCTCTTGTTCAAGTAAGAGACCTCACTTTTGGAAGCGCTCCCCTGGTAGGGTTGGTTAGTAATGGAAGAACCTATTGATATTACCAGACCTAATCCTACGCGTCAATTTCTATAAAGCAGAATTAAACCTTTTCTTCCTCAAAAAGAGTGTGATGAGGGGAGACCTAATCGAGGCATTTATAATCTTCAAGGTTGTATCAGGCCTTAGGTTTCATGACCTGTTCTCGTGGGTTCCGCATAGAGGCACACGGGGTCATAGGTCGTTATTGTAGAGCAGGAACAGCGGTGGTTCAAGTACGGATCCTTGAGGTACACCGCTTGTGACCACTTCCTCCTCGGATGTGTAAGCTCCTACTTTGACCCTAAACGTCCTCTGTGCAAAAAAGCCCATTATCCAGCTCCTGGCTTGGCCAACTTTTCCCAATAATTGCATCTTATGCTCCAACAGATGATGGATGACCGAGTCGAATGCCTTCTGGAAGGCCAGATAGTACACCTTCACCGGTAGGCCCTAATCAATTCTACGTGTGACCTCATCTAGGAACATCAGCAGATTTGTCAGCAAGATCACTTTTCAAGAAATCCGTGCTGAGCTGATACCAACAGCCCGCTATTGACCATGTAGTGGCATATTTGTCTTCTAACTAGGCGCTTGAAGCACTTACATATTACTGATGTCCAACTTACCGGTCGGTAATTCTCGGCTTTTTGCCGGGATCCAGACTTGTGTTTTGCCACTACCGTGTCTTTGCGCCAGTCTTAGCGACTCTTTAAATAACTCGAAGATCGGTCCTACTGTGACGTCAGCCATCGGTCGTACAATCGCTGGGTGAATCCTGTCAGGCCCAGCCGCCTTGAACATATTTAACCCTGCTAACTCACGCTGCACATCCTGAATTTCCACAATGATTGGGGGCATCGTGCAGTTACCTTCCATTGATGGAAGGTAATCTGTCACCGTCGGGATCCTGTACGTGCGTTTGAAGGATACGTGTTCTATCGCCTCCACTCACTGCTAACCCTCCGGTCGACGACTCTAGAGTACCAACCGTTTCTCAAGTGTTGCACTTAGAATGAACATACGGCTAAAAACACTTAGAATTTTGCTTGACGTTTTGTGTCAAATTTCTCTCAAATTAATATTTAGCTTCTCTTCGCATTTTCTGTGCATAGTTGAGCGCTTGTTTGTAACCATTGCACGACTAATGGATGTAATACAATTTGTAGACCACCCACCGTCTTCTACGAATGGTTATAGCCCTATCTATATTTGCTTTCCACCAAGGAGGCCGTTGCTTCTTTCCTAACGGAACCGAAGGCGCGAACCTATCCGTGAGTAGGAGAAGTCCTGTCTTGATATGGCTTCATCTGGTTTCCAGAGATGCATCAGCTGGGTAGGTTAATCAGTTTATACCCTGCGCCGCTCTGGCCAGTTCTTCTTGGTTGATTTTACCATATCGCCTCCCTAGTTTGGCCGCTGATTTGGTGTATCTGCTTTCTAGCTTTCGTCGCAAGATCACATAATCTTTTTTTCCTAGGGGCTCCTCCTGGATTATTGTCCTTATGTCTCCAGGGGTACTAGTGATCACCAGATCCAGTATGAGCGGCCTGTCATTTGCTCTAAAACGTGTGGCTTAAGGCATGTGTTGTGTTAATGCGTTCTGATGTAGCCACTCTAAAAGCAGT
>UZAN01048462.1:5984-24064 GCA_900618425.1 Echinostoma caproni | reverse complement strand
AATCAATCAATCAATCAATCAATCAATCAATCAATCAATCAATCAATCAATCAATCAATCAATCAATCAATCGATCAATCAATCAATCAGTCAATCAATCAATCGGATCACAGGCATGCACGACAAACGTATCAGTCCATTGTAGGCCACAACTCCAACAAAGATGAGTTTTTAGCAAAATAATAAATCGTCATGTACTTCACCCTGGTAATAAAAACATTTAGCATATCTGTGAATTAATTGCACTAACCCTGCGCGAAACTTATCCACTGTATCACGCGGTACCGCCAAACTTCCCTGACGCGCATACATATCAAGTAAAGTACATGAGTAGTTGCTTATCTCTTTCTCTGTAGGACTGAACAACACATCTGTCTGATCAACAGCGAAACCAACCTTTGGAAGCCTTGAATTGACGATGATGCATTCTTTGTGCTAACTGAATTGCCTTGTTACAAATGATGCTCTCCGAGATTGGCAACTATTCTTGCTTTTCCTTCCTAGAAGTAAACTAAGCCAAGGTTGCTTCATTCACTGTCTCGATTTTTTCGTTGGTTTTATTGATGGTATCTTGCCTGGGAGGCTCCAGCGTTCACAAATTTTCCGATAGTCATTCGATGGATAGAAAATTGCAAACAGTTTTTCTCGAAATACCAAGCGATTTAGCCCTCAGTTGCACTTGGTTGATTCAGCACTTCCAACACATTATGTTTTCCCCTATTCGATAGGAGCTTGCACATTTTGATGTCAAATGACACTGTCTCTGACTGTCTGCATCCGTGTGCTTTCCTCACAAGGGTAAATCTAGTAATCGAAGCAGGTATTGCTTACGCATTACGAATCACGGTCGAAGCTGAAGCACAGAATGACCCTAGCAATCGTTCACTGGAATCTCTCGTCACCGAGACGCAGGAAAAAGGCCATAGAAATAGCATTTCTTTCATTGCGGAAAACCAATGAGATTAAATAACATGTACAAAGGAATTTTTATTGGCCATACAGGTCTCCATCAATGGCATGCTTGTATTCTTGACGTCATACAACTTCTGTCCGAAATGCACGACTTCTGATTGGTAGACCCGATTGGCTTATGGTTTGCTGTCCAGAAACTCTAACACGTCGCTCTACAGCTGGCGTTATCCCGTAGGCTAAGATCACCACAATCATCCAATCTGTGAAATGTCATTGGCTGAATGCGAAATTGCAGTCGGTCAGCGACCAAGTTAGTAGGTATCAGGAACAGCGACATCGAGGGGGCGACATTGCATAGCCAGGACCTACCTTATTACGCATACGATTGGCTTGAGTTTTCTAAAACAAACGAAAAGATATTGAAGAATGCAAAATTTCTCATGGATGCGGCATAGTAGGAGGTTGCCAGTACTTCACTCAAAGGGACCAATCCTTTATAGTTCGGAAAACTAATAAATGGGGCCAACAACGAAATGCGTTCTGTTGAAGAAACTTTCGCCTCTGTAAATGCAAAGAGTAGTTTATAGTATCACAGTTAAACTGTGAACGTTCCACAGTCAGCAAAGTTGACAATAATGAGTGCGGGGAGCATTACATGGGTATGTTGGGGGATATTAATCAGTTAGACGACCTGTAAACTTCGTCTTGTACAGGTCAAAGGATGTGGGAATTAGAAAGTATTGTGCAATGGCTGTGATCATAAGCAGTTCAAATGGATTAACCCAAATGACAGTCGAACGCGAGACATGTGCATAGGTAGAACACAAAAAATGTAAACTGAAACGATCAGTTCTCTCTGATACTCAGAAACAAATAGTGGGTGCAAACTATTTCACATCTCCTTTGTAAAAATCAATCAGGTGCGGAAATTTTATAACAGAGTCTCAACCCGGAGAGGTTAATAATAAAATGTGCTAGGTTAAATGCTCGTAACAAGCTTGAAAAGATGGTTCGTGCTGCATCAAATCCGTATGAAAATATACACTACACAGATTTTAAAATCCCATTTTTGAGATTCGGGGAAACGTGGCACAGCAAAACTAAGCATAATTCTGGTGATGTTCACTTATTCGAAAGCATCAAATGTTCACTTGATACTTGTATAAAAGTTGCTAAATTCAAGAATTTTTCAGACAATCTGTTGTCTTCTCAATGGTAACAAACATTTAGCCTAAAATCACGAAGATCCGCTACATGGTAAGCTTGATTTGGCGACAAGGCGATGTACAGGATTAGTGAGTTAGTTTTTATCCATAATTTTGAATTTCGCCATTGGATAATCACAAATGTAGAATCAGTATTTTTTTCTGTAAGTCATTCCCAGTAAGCCTGATCAGATGGTTGTCCAGTGAGTGAATTCAAATCTATTCGCGAGATTTCTGAATGTTAACATTGAATGAAGAATCACTTTCTTCTTTTACTACTCAAATGGATCAAGTAACATGCTCAATAAAGTGACAATTCCTGTGAAAGACAAACTGCCGAAACTGACCTCATCCAAGTTAATTTACTCTTTTAAGTGCATCTGTGGCGCATGTTACGGTTTGTCTCAACGCGTTAAGGAGCACCACCCGCGATGGTTAAGTCAGTAGAAGACCGGCTGTATCTCATTCGCGATCGTGAGGCATCTCGTCGACACTGGGCAAAAGATCGAATCGGAGAAAGCTTTCGATATTGTTTATCGCATCCCACTCAATCGATCGANAGGGCGGTCCGAGTTTGGCCACTAGCTATGACCGAGGCGATCGCCATTCGCTTCCTAGGCCCCAACCTGTGTGCTCAAAAACGACTGGTTCAGGATCTTCAATCGCCTTGGCCGGGTGTGAAAACCAAGATCAAACATGACGTGTCACTTGACCCAAGTGGGAAAAGGTCACATCAACTAAAACGCTAAACATCCTTACACACGCGCATACGTTTCAATTACTCTCTGCCGCCGAATAATGACCTTAAATTGGACTATCATTATGTAAGAACTTTTACCTCTATATAATAAGTAAGAGCATGACTAGGAATATCCGAAAACAATTGTTCGCTCACCGACTCGTTTTCTCAATTCCTGTTTAGTCATCGTGGTCCATCACTGCGAAGATACGCACCAAGATATACATCAATATTCATCAATCCGACCATTATCTAAGCGATAATATCCAGCGTCCGACGGCAAAGCCGACTAGTCACTACCTCATGTAGTGCTGAAATGAATAAGAACCGGGTAGCTTGAGAAACTTACAACACTGTGGATTCGGATGCAAAGTCAAAGTCGAAGTTTGATTATGAGAAACAAGCGATTTCCTCACAGGATTTTCATCGCACAACTGGATTGATTAACTGATCGAAGAGAGATGCGGAATATCACGAATTATCATTGTTTCCTGTACTGTCACGAATGTCGAAATTCATGACACGACAATGATTCATCCAGTGTGTGCTTGAAAGAATCAATTTTGGGCGTGGAAACTACTAGGGGTGGTATGAAATTCCAAGTAAAACACACTGAGGGCAAAGAAATGATGCTGGTAGTTTAATCGACAGTTATGGTGCACTAAATTGAATGACTACTGCCTGAGGTAAATGTTGGGTGACAAGGTGAACTATAAACTGCATGGATGATTAGGGTTCTGCATTATTTAACACACCAAAATCAAGTCTTCTCGAATTCGACGATATAGACAGGGATACAACCCCAATTAATTGCAGTCTTTCCATGTAGGTCTTGGAATGCAGTCCTTTGACCATCTTGGTGATCATTCTTTGTGGACACTCCAAAGTCTCAAGATCACCTTACAGTCATGGATTCCATGCTTGAATGGTGTACTCTATATGGGGACGAATGGAGTCTGATAAAAAATGTGGAAACAGCGTAGATTCAAATTTACCAAATTCTCGTTTTGGCAAACCTACTTATTTTACAGCTGTGGACGACGCTCTGGAGAAGTTTGTAGAACAACTATGGTCGTCCTGAACGATGACACCAAGATCCTTCTGGTTCGAGGATTATTTAAGCTGGTGATATCCCAGAAAGTACGGAAACTGAATTTTGTGGCGAAAAGTGACGACCCTAAATTTTGATGCATTGAATTCGATGTCGTTTTCTATCGACCATTGTAAAGTATCACTAAGTGTCCTCTGAAGTGCCACTGAGTCCCCACCTCTTGTCACTGTATTCCATATTTTCGCGTTGTCTGCAAACATTAATGTTTGTGGCCCAGAGTATCCGTGGGATCGTTAATAAAAACTAGAAAAGAACTCATGGATGACTTCTGCGTTATCTCACAGTTGGCTGTCCGATGTCAACTGAAAGATGGTTTTTTCAAAGACGCTCTATTTTACAATTTATAGATAACGCCGCTTGCCGTAGCAAAACAGTAATATTCTCCAATGTCAAATTAGTACAGCTGCCTCCGAACTGTTATTCAATGTTTCAACTAGTGGATCAGGGTGTGATTCGGTCTTTTAAACGTTCGTTTATGAAACATTTATTGGAATGCCACATCTTTGTCATCTGCCAAGGTTATTTTTCGCAATTTTGTGGGGCACTCGAATGTGGTTATTTTTGTTGCAGTGGTCACCAAAGCCACGGCCACGGTTTATCGATGGGCTCTGTCGCACCAACGTGTAAACGGGTCAACGATTGACTGGTAATCGTGTGTGTGTGGAGTGAAATGTCAGATCCAAGCGATCGATAACCGCCGTCGCCTGTGTGAATGAATGAACGATAATCGCACCTATCCTTGCTAGAGCACCGATGCAATTAGACAGGGCATTGGCCGAAGGTCATCATAACCCAGGTCTGACGCACCCCTGAATGTTTGAGTGATACACTACTAATTTATTAATTATGATACAAACTGTTGAATACTTTAATTACTTAACCTTCTCCCCTTGTAAATTCTTGTCTGTTACTAGTCATATTTATTGTGTTTGCATACACCGAAAACGAGCTTGTTTGTTAATTTGTGTTCTCACTTATAATTTGTGAATAACGTGTTGAACTTAATCCGTCCCTTATTGTTACGACACTGGCCATAACGAATGTATCAATCGGTTTGAACATACACTGGTAACAGCAAAGCGAACGAACGAGTAGATGTTTACAGAGTTAATTCTAAACATTTTCACTAGAAAATTATGAATAGATTGCACAGTGAACAGTCAAATCGGAACATGACAAAAATGTCAATGTACTCCATAACAGATAATTCACTTATTTTAGATGTCGTGATTTCCTTCGAATGCAATTTTTTGTTCCTTTTTCGACCTGGCTCAGTTTGTTTTCATCGTTGTTGTGATTTTTATAACAGGATATTTAATTCCACTCATCCCAACATCAAGTTTACTCTAGAAGAAGAGGTTAATGGCGGGATTGGTTTCCTTAACATCTGGCTATATCGTCGCACAGATGGTTTGATTCACAGGCCGATTTATAGGAAACCGACTTGAAGCGGCCAGTATCTCCATTTCAGAAGTTTTGTGCCACTCAAACGAAATTTGATTCAGTGTTCGGTAAACAGGGTGGTGAAAACATGCACTGATGACACCGTAAATGTGGAACCATCATTCATCCGTGATGTTTTCCCACAAACTGGTAATCCAGAACATTTTGTGGATGTTGTTTTACGAAATAACCGACCGATCTTTTGTTCGGAACCCATATGCAGAATTCCTGTTTCAGCAATCTGATTTTGTGTGTACTTGTTTACGTGTTCCTGTAGAGAAATCCATACCGGCCTGTGGTGATCCAGGCCTACATTATGACACCTACTCTGGAGGGGCGCGTCACAGTTTTCGGACACGCGTACAGCTTCTGACTACACGCCACAGGTAGGTTGTGCCAGCCAATCCGAGACAGAAGCAGAGTTATGCAAACAATACTGCAATAAAATTGGTCGAAGCCCAAATAATCAATGATCTTCTTTCGTACATATTATTTAATCGCCTTCATTTCTTCCAATAAATGAACTACGAACTACGATTCTTGTGGCCGTTTCCTAGCGCCTCGGTCACTTGGGATATTACGAGCTCGTGCCATTGCGGTCCAGTGCTTCCGTAATCCAGTCCGTGATAACTGATCCTTGATTCGTGTCCTGTGATTCCTATTGCGTTGCTCGTGTTCAGAATTTCGTGCGTACTACTACAATCATTACACGGCCGCATAAGCAGACGTCTATCTACAAGAGTTCGTGAACATCATCTGGACTGGCTGAACACTGATGTGGTTAAAACTATTATTATTTCACGCCTTGCTGAGTCCGATCACATAGTGGATCATCATTTCGGGTCTCTCTACTGTGTTTGGGGTCGCAGATCAAAACCATAGAGGCGATTCGAATTCGTCTACACAATGTCCGTTTGTGCGCCCAAAAACAATTTGTGAATTCACTCAACCTACCATAACCCTCCACCTCCCAATCCCACCCCAAGTCACATAAGTAACACGAACCAGGTGTAAGTTCCGATGGTAGGATCAATCATATCCGGTTTGTGAAACGGCGATAGAAAACAAAAACAGCAAAAAGCTCCATATGAATGATCAATAATTTTTTTCCTCTTGTCTATGCAAAATGATGTTATATGAAGTGTGATGTATTAGCCAGTTGATGAGTCACCGAAAATAAGCTTGTTTGCTAAACTGCATTTTCATCGCCAAAATGGTTGTGGTGGACGCCATATACTCCATTCTGCGGTTAGTATAACATAGCAAAAGAATTGACCAATAGCTAGAATTAATATGCCATAACTGGATTAAACAAAAATCTTCTGAAGAAAGGTGGGTAGTTTTGAGATAACTATATACACGTGAACCTGAAAACCGTATGCAATATATCGATATTAACCTGAGGGCATCAAAAGAGATTTCAATTTGTTCGATACATAAAAGATACGCAGGACGGTATAACTAAATTCCATTATAAATAAACGGTACGTAATTAGAAGCATCGGGAACAAGTAACGGACTTTCATCTATCAAGTTTTCTTATGTCACAAAACTACAAGCTGATTTTTTTATACTTATTAATAGCAACCATCTACTACTGACTAATGTGCTATGTCACAGTTTATGGAAGTTATCCAATCTTTCGAATTCCCGAGGGGTTTGACAGCGGGAGGTTGACTGTAGTTAATTAGTTATTATTCTGCTAGTGTGAATAGTCCCCCAAGTGAAATGCTTAAATGGAAGCTTTGTTCATTGCCGGAGCGGGTAAGCGCACACGTATGCTTAAACGTTCATCCAGTTCGGGGCGATTGTAAGACTTCGCCTCATGCTCAGTGCAAAACGCGAGACATTGTACTTCTTAAATGTACATCAGTAAGCATGATCGTACTTGAACTTCTTGTGGTGGACGTTGAGCTTTTGTTTCTGAGGTTTATCAAGCCATTACCGAGCGACGCAAACCAAATGTGTTCTTTGACTGTAGTTAATGCTATTCACGTAACTGGAACGAGGAGCAGCACGAAAATTCGGGTTTTAATTTGAACTCCCTTCCGTTCAATTTATCTCGGTCTAACAGTTCACAAAAAACAAATTCTGTTTGCAATAAAGAGTGACAGGTTAAATTTTTATCTTTTCACCTTCGTATATTGATAGGTATGAATGCTTACGGAGTGAAATGTTTTGATCATAATATCTAATGATTATCGTGAACTCAGCAATATATATAATGTGTAATTCAGGAATGCAGTCAGTCACGTATATGCATGGGTTTCCGAAACTCTTACGTTACTGATTGTTTACTTCTTGAACCGTAGCTGCACTGCTAGACCCACGCCCTTTATCGCTTGATAACCATATTCTTCACACGTTTCTGTATATTGGTGCCAGTTTATGTCCTTCACAGCACATTTCCCACAGACTGCATAGTCTACCCGTATTTCTTATCAACCATCGAAACCAGGATTATGCAAAATAAACGAAACAAAAATAAAATGTAGTAGTAGTTTGAATTGCATTTATGTGGAACCGGTCCATTTAATCGTGAATAAAATAAATGATCACAATCTGCATACTCTCTGTCTGGTATAGATCGCGGTCATAAGTGAATTTGACATCAAAATCATCGGATAATTGATATGCCAGTTGAATAGTTCCAATGCTGTCAAATCCCGCATACAACACTGCTAGTTGCCGTGAACAGTTTGTCTTGGTCTTATTGCTGTCAGAAATGCAGATCGGTTTTCAATCACATAACAGCTTTTGTATCAGCATGCTCCTCTGACACTGGGGAGAGCAAGTTAACTCATCGAAGTCCTTCTGGGAAAGAGTTGTGGTAATCCAAACCTCCGAAATAACACCATTCAATGGGCTACACGATATAGGTGAAAGACAATTAATGAGAGACAAATCAAAGGCCATGTGGCTCAAAACCAGGAGCGCTGTGATGAGGACAACACGAGCAGCGGTTGGTTAAGATCTATTTAGCCAATGATGTTTATTTATTAATTCAGTCCCGAGTTGGTTGGGGGCTCCGGGTCAGTTGCTGAGTTATCCTATAATCCAAACACGGATCGGCAGGTTCCATGATATAGGTTTGATCAATTTTGCGTCGACGAGCAGTCTTAACGTTCAGGTCGGTTACCTCCACTAATATTCTGTGCAATGAATCCTCTTGCTAGCCGCATGTCGTTCACTCTGAAGTAAACGATATCACCCGAATTAACGCGTTGAAACGAAGACTACAAACTTTGCAATTTGGATGTTACTCAGCCTTTCTTTGGTGGTCACACGCGCGGTATTTCCGTATTGCATTTCAGCATGAAATTGACCGAGATTATCTCCGATTCTGGCAGTCTTCGGATTCACAGACTTAACAGAGGTTTCGCCGTTCTTACCAAATTTTTTGCCATAACGTTCAAACACTGGTCATGCGCAAATGTCACCAACCAAAACTACAAGCCACGCTTACATCTCGGCTGCGGATAATTGCGATTCGTTTTTGGTCACTAACTACGGTAGAATGACCTCACATCTGAAAAAATCTTTCACGGGGACTGCATTACAGAAGAGGTGGTCGGCCTAAGAGTTGGAAACACCTCCAACCACTTTAAATACAAATCGATTCGCATTAGTGCACGATAGTGAGTAAGGAACGGCCACGGAATGCAGTTCTCTGGCCACGAAACCCAGCTTTCTGTCTTGACTAGAGCTTGTGGAAATACGCTTCAAAATTCTTACTCACTAGACCTGGTTTGACCACTAGCACATCTGCCGCGCAGGCGACTTCATCTTCGCTCTACCCTTGCCCAATAGTCTTTATGTAGGTCTTCTAGAAGTGCCTCCGAGGAGGGAATGACCAGGGGGCACAATAACCCATCAGGCTCTGCAAGGATTTCCTCAGCTTGTACGTAGAATGACACCACATAGGTATATTTTTGATCCAGCACTATTCGCTTTAGCACGTCGAAGGCCATATAAAGTGAATACATCATTTTCGTTCAACCCGGAACCATATCTCCACAACTCTGTACATTCATAGTCCATCCAACCATCAATGTACATTATAAAAATAAATATCTTTTTAAATCCTTTTTATTTATTGAATATAATAAATGTACAATCACCGTTCAGGAAGGGAGCCGCGGCCATAAATAGGCTACCTGGGAAGGCGGGTCGCGGTGGAAAGGTTCGAACATAAGTCACAAGCTGGTGACGTAACCACTTGGCCACCACCGTCCCATTATTGTTATAGGATTAGAATGAGTGACGGAGAAAGAAAATATTACCACCTAATCTCTCGGGTGATTGAAGCTATTGTAGCGCTCAGAATTCAAACAAAACAGTCCTTCTTTGTTAGGCACATCAGACGGTTTGAATATCTCCAACTTTAGTGTTGCACGAGTTTACACAATGGGAAATCCTGTTTGTACTTTGTGACTGACGACGTTGCCGATTCCCATTGTTATAATAACACGTATTTCACGTCTGAATCCAGACTGTGCCAAATAAATCCTAGTGCAATGATCTTTATAAAAAGAGAAAGTTTCATGATTTCCCTGTGGGTGGAATACTACCAAGTTGTCCAGGCCATAGCAGGAACCTTCGGGTATCCAAAGCTTGGTCCACAAGGCACTAGGGCGGTATATGAAACTCACAATCCATTGGGGGCCGGTGTCCAGTTCATTGGATCATACACCCCTTGGATGGGGTTAAACGTTCAAGGTGCCCAAGCGAGCCAGTGACCACTGTCACACCCAGCAAGGTGTAGTTGGTTTGGAGTCAGGATTTTTAGCTGACTGCCAATGGTTCGCCAATTCGGTTACAGCCTCGGATGTTGACTTTTCGTCCCCTCACTTTGGGGGAGAAACACCGCTAAGAGAATGCAGTGAGTAGGACCTCTTCAGAAGCTATTTGAGACGCTTGGCCGTATAGGAGCATTTCGTGAGGTGGAAGGGAAGAATGACCAAACAACCCAAAACACTCACCCCGACCATACGGAGGCTTTCGTAGGTAATTTGAATAACATAAAATACCTTTATCACCGTTCCTCTGCCGTTGAGTTTTTTCTTCATACCACGGTATTCACCTCTCGTCAATGCATAATGGTGATGGATAATAGCTTATAGAGATCTGAGTCACAACCTACACGATGTAATAGCACGTCATCGACATATGGGGAGGGTTGCGTACTTCGACAAGTCAATGTGAACCCTTAGCAGCAATGAAGCACACTGGGGATGTCGATAATCGTATGGGAAATTCCGCGGCCCCATGAAATGTGATCATAGATGGATTCCCACTGAGATGAAGTTAATCACGCTTAAACATTCACTGTAAAACATCCTTCCTTTTAGATAAAACAAGTTACACAATATAATCCAAATTGATACTGGCTATCAATTTCATGCGCTCTCGACCAGCTGTTGGCGCACATTAAATGGATCGGAGTGTCATAACAATAATATATATATAATTGCGTGGGGTAAGGCGTGAAGATATGGGTTGCTGAGTCACTACCTCATGATTGACACTTCATCTATCATTTATGTATTACGCAATTCTTTTCGACATATTGAGTGACCAATTTTCTACTTCGTTACCTTTCTACGTCCGTTTTAGCTCAGTTATGGTTAATCGTTTTCCATTAGGTAACTGTTTACCCGCTCTCTTTTTGTGAATCTTTGTAATCATCAAACCCATCCTCGTTCACTTATCTCTAAATGACTCAACAACCCATTTCCTCCCGCTTGAACCCATGCCATTATGTAAATGTTCATACGTGGTATTCTTCTAACAAGATTCCCTTTGATTTCAGAAATGAGTTCTTTCACCCGTAAATTAAGTCGCCGTAGGTCAACCCATCAACCCCTGTCACTCAAGTGTGACAGCATCGAAGTTGACACAACTACCATCTTAATAAGGAGAATATAACCGAAGCTGTTATTCTATACACCTTTCACAGCAATTGCGTGGACCACCTGCATGTCAAATGTTAATGTGTGCACACTTCTTAAGTTCCGCGAGATCATAATGGAAGTGATGATTGTGAGAAACGCCTAAACGAAGATGTTGCATTTACTACAGGTTACCTCGTCATTGTGTGAACGATGTGTCCTTAATGCCGGAGCATTATACAGTTGGCAAACCAGTCAGGGTGCCCATCCAGCAACATCAGGCTCCGACAGTAAGGGGGTGTTCTTATTGGGGAAGGACGGCATAACGTACTTCGCATCGAGTCACTTCAGTTTGAATCGCATTCAGACTCACATTTTTCCATTCAACACAAATTGTTTGAGAACTCTCTTTATACAGAAGATTTCAGCCCATATCCAGACTCAGTCTGTGTTCAGACATCGAAATATATTTCATTGCAGATTTTCGTTTTTGCCACGATTCAACCATAGATTACAAGCGTATTCAACGTAAGCATTGCATGATGACACCAAACAGTCCAAAAACAAAGTTTGAGTAAGTCAAATTGCATTAGAACTATTGACGATGCATCAACAGAATGTATGGAACATCGCAAGTTCTCCCGAATCCTTCTGGTTTATGACTGCTTTTCAAAGACCGATGGAAAGAGATTTCTATGGTGCGGTATTACACCACATATGAAAGTGTTGATGATGAACGACCTGTGTTGAGTGTTTTCGGCAGTTATATAATCTCTAAGATGCTTTGCTGTTGTGCAATGTTTGGTGGCTTCAGCGAATAGTAAAGCTTGTGCCCTCAGAATATCTGACAGATTGTGAATAACTGATGAGAAAAAATGGGGGTTGAATACGGATTCCTATGGAATCTCACGGAATATGTCAATCGGTCCTGATAGCGAATCTTGAAATCGAACGGACACGGTACGATGCTAAGGAAACTTATGAAATCAACCAAGGAGACCTCCAACACCATTACAGCATTTGGTGATCCCTTCCATGAAAAGCTTTAGAGAAACTGAAAAAATAGATAACGTCCTCTGTTCGCCTCGTGTATTTATTTCATGCAACTACAAGATTTGTGGCGCATGATCGCTTCCGGCGAAACCCGTGATGAGCTGGAGACAGAATGGTTTACTTCCCGAAGTATCTCATCAGGAAATCAGCAACAATTGAATCCATCACTTACGACGGAACAGGAAGAAGAGTAATTGGATGGTGGATAGCGGGATCGCCTCATCAGTCACCTTTGTAAATGGGGGAAATGACACCGTTTCAAGACTGAAGGTGAACCAATGTCTAGTTTAGCTATTATTTGGAATGTGATTCGCGAAAGAGTTCGGCGCGTGAGGTTAGGCTACGCAACCTTGGTACGCGAAAGAAATCCTTACCAATCCGATCGCAAATTTCAGGTGAATTTTTCAACTGTTGAGATCGATTAAAGGATAACCGAGATTTCAAAGCACCTGTGTGATACTCTACTCAACGACACTTCGCTGTGCTCATGAGACGAGTTTACTAGTACGATCAAGCAGTCAGTTAAGTGGAACGGCCCCCAGGACGCGAAAATAAACGACGAGAGAACTGCGTTCATTTGAAATAACAAAATAAAGGAACACATTGGCAGGTTAAGAGGATTTTTTGGCGAACAAAAGATATTTACATCGACCTAAGAGTGAACGTTGAATGAAGATAACGAAAGGTTCCAGTATAAATCGTCTGAAAAGGAAATGAAAATAGGGATAGTGAGAAGAACGCTCAACAAGAAGGCATACAATAAAAAGACAGAAAAATCATGTTTTACACAGTCACGAACAGCATTCGATGCAATCTACAGGACAAGAGCCACGTAAATAAATGGTCAAACTAACGCGTACAACCAGGTGAATGTCAACAGACTGCATATCACTGAGGAAAGCACAGCCCACGGAATTCTGTGAACGATCTAAAATCAAATTCGTGACGCTAGGTTACCACAACCTCCCATTTACTGTCTAGAAGTGGAGCAAACAAGCGCGTCTGTGTATTTAGTGCTTATGTGTGGCCTTAAATTTGGACTCAGCTAAATCGATTTGTCACAAAACACACCCGAATGGTTCAAACAGCTATAAAAAACAAACTGCATAAGAATGAAGGATGCCCTCGGTGGGTCAGTTAGTTGTGTTGTGCGCGCCGAATGCCAGTCCCCGAAATCCCAATCAGAACAGTGACTTAGTTGTGCGAGACCGAGAAATAATAGTTTGGGTGGTGCTCGCTGTCACCGATGTGCTGGGGTTCGAACCCCGTCCATCGTCATCCGAATTTGGTGGTTGGAAGCTTCACTGTCTTCCGGCTCAATATAGCGCAGCCTTATGTGGTTCGACACTCTAAGTCCAGGGAATTAGGTTGTCATTCCCCGTGAGTGAACAACAGGTACTCGTAACAATCGAGCTCACGGCGTCTCCCGTTCATCATACGAGTATTAAAAATATGCCCGAATTTGAACAAGGACGATCACAAAATAACTGAGACCAAATTTCAATTAACGAAAGTCCTTCACTTCTTCTTATCCATAAAATAACATTCGAAGAAAGAACCCAGACGAGAGAGTTAAGTTCGGCGTATACAACCACCAACTTGAAATATTTTATAGACCTTAGGAGGAATCGATCATATTCAAAAACTGGTGTCGCCGGGAATGGCAATAAACTCTTGATTCACATTAACTATGCACCCTTATGCGTAATCTTCTAGCAACCCATCAAGTCGAGAAATGACGGAGGAAATCAAAGTAGACAATAGCATCAAAATGAGAATAAGAAATACAGGAGAATCAAGTGCATAGAGAAACTGGGCAGGCGCGTGACTACCACGACATTCAGGCACAAGGCCCGTGGTTTCTAACCGGCAATAAGGCTGGTCACTAGGCCCCCTAAAAGGAAAGGATAACGTGACCCACAACACCAAGTTCATTATTCAAGGTTCGAAATCCCGCATGCCACGTTATAGTGGCAAACTGTTGCATAAACAACAGTGTTCGAACACCTGTTTCCGTATGGACAAGTCTATACACATATAGCTGACATGTCAACTGGAAGCGGACGAAGCATTTAGTCAAGTTGCCAAGTTGTCCAGGGTAGAACTTCAGTATGCATTGCGTACGGCAATTGCAAAAGACCACAGGATAAGTGAAGTACGAAAAAGGAACAAGTTTTTCGAATAAACAGGATAAAGAAACAAATCCCTTAAAAATCAAGGAATCTGTGCATCAAACTGATTTAGCTCTTTTAGAGAGAGAGAGCAAAGAGGCGTTATGAGACTGACTCTCCTTTTAGAGACTATATGAAAAAGAATTTGGTTTGACGACTTACAGTTTCAGTTTGTACAACCATTACCCATGTACTAGCGTGCGCCGGTTTTGGTTGCTGTCTTTTGGCTGCCCATTTGAATGAACATCAGGAAAAAGACAAGAAAGATTAAAAGTAGGATCAAAGAGAAAATTTATAACTTCAAATTACAACAACAAAACCTAGCAAGAACACCTTATATCTACGCTTCCCTCACAACAGGTATGAAATCCTTGATCAGCCTAATCAGTGGATAGAGACAACGAGTGATATAACTTTCTGTCGTAAACAGGTGTTTATTCACTCTACAATTTCTGTGCACACTTACATCTCCTGTATTTTCCATCCTCGTCTAGGCACTGTTCTCAACTTCTCTCGCATTTTTATTACTCCTTTATTATTATTCAAACAAACGGGTAACCAAAAGACAGCGGACAAAATCGGCGCATTAAAGGGAACGGTCGAGGTTTGCGTACACTGAGCGAACAAAGAAGACGATGAAACAAGCAAAAAAGCTGTTCTAGTTTTTCTGATTATCCTCATTTGTACACAAAACTTTTTCGGTTACCATTGTTGTCGCGTTGACACCATACTTGTTAGTTTTAAAGAGCAAAGCTAGTTTCAATTGAGTTGACCCCAATATCACAGATATTCAGTAAGCAAATTGTGACAAATCGATTCAACAGAGTCCAAGTTCAAACAACCAGCAACGGACTCATTATTGTTTACCAAACTTCGGAGTGACGTCCAACATAGGAGGCAGAAGTATGGAGAATAAGAGCGGTTTAAGATTAGGCTCCAGGTTATAGATAGATATATAAACAAAAGATAAAAAGAATTGTGTGCAACACAAATATAAGTTGATCTACCTTAGCGATGGCGCCGAGGATTAGATAGCAACGCACGTCCGGCTGACACAGGTCGTGGGGAAGGTTCACGTCGCCTGGAGGCCCGATCATCTGGTGGCAGAGCACGACGTTCTGTAGGTGGGGCGACGTACGCGGCAGGGGCACGCGGTTGTCTACGCCAGTAATCGTTCGGTGGGCCCACGCTACGCGGTGAACGGCTGCGTGACGCGCTTCGTCGTACACTATTGTAGTGCGGCNACCGAGCCGGCGAACGTCGATAATACCGATCTGGTTCATCGTCCATCCGATAGTCTCGACTACCAGAATGATGACGACGATCCACCGAGCGAGAACGCGATCGAGAATATGACGAGGATTTTCGACGCCAGTCTACTGGTCGATGGCGTGAATAACCTCGTGGAGCCGGAGTAACGGGACTATAAGAATAGCTTCGGCTGCGACTACGAGAGTAACTATGTCGAGTGCCCCTTCGTCGAGAACCAATTCCTCGCAGAAAGGCATTGACTCGTTCTTCGTACTGAAGTGAAACAAAGGGCAGAAATCATGCGTAAGGTGTTAAAAAGGTGTAACATTTGTCTACAGTACGGCGATCACTTCACCAGTAAGACTGCAAGGTCGCAAAAATCAAATTAGTAGTTCACAGTTCTTCAAACCGGCGAAAGACACACCAACGGTACTCTATGTGGTTTGTAAAAAAGTAAGGGAATGTGCAATCAATATCAATGAAAAGCTAAATCTATGCAACGCCAAGATAGCCACCACCATTACCGTTCAATCACGCAAGGTACAGAATGATGAGCTGCATCATCCTCATCGAACAGCAAAATACAGTAAGGCGAACTTCACTGATCCCTACCAAACTCCCATTGCTTACAAGGTTAGTGATAAAATTTAAGGTGGACAGGGATTAAACCTATTTTGAGGGAGGGAGAAGAAGGTGAACTTCTATGGTCAACAAACAGAGTGCACAGCCGAACTCTGCATACACACCGTTGCAAGCATTCTGACCTGATAAGAAACGACAACAAGAACGCCACTGCTGCCGGTTCACTGCCATATCCTTCAATGTTTCCAACCAACTAGTTCTGGAGTATGTCGGATCCCAACATGGAAGGCGAGAGACACTTACTCTACATAATGACTTTGTGCAATTCTCCGTGCATCGTCTCCATGTCATCTGTTGACCTCCACGCGGTTTACTCCAGCCCGGATTAGCTACAGTGAATAAAGCGCGGTGCGGCAGACGACAGCTGGGCATACGCAATACGTGCCATAACCAGCGAAGTCTACTAATCTGAATTTGGTGTGCCAGCAGGTTTATACCTGATACACTCCCAAACACATGGCAGCTTACCTCCACGTTACTAACCCGTTCGCTCCATCCACTGTGGGCTAAACTGCGTAAACGCCGATAGTAGAAAAGCTCTAGACGACGGATATCTTCTACTTGCAAATTCAGGGTCTCACAACCATAAAGCAGGACTGAACGAACGCCAGCACAATATACACGACCTTCCAACTTCAGTGAGACGTCACGTCTACGCCAAAGGTGTTTCATTCCTGTATATGCTGCTGGAGTCTTGGAAATGCGGGTGGTTATTTCCTTTGCTGCACCACCGTCATTGGTCACGCAACTACCTAAGTAGGAAAAGCAATCGACCATAACTAATTTCTGACCGTTTGGTTTCAGAGCGAGAGTAGGCGAAACCCAATCCTGCAGCATCACTTTGAATTCAGTTCAGTTCTTACAACCATTAACCATGCACTTCCGTGCGCCGGTTTTGGTTGCCCAATTAGGTAAAATAGCACAATGATGATTAGAATGTTGAGAACAGATTTAGCGAAAGGTAGCACATTTTCATAGACTGAAGTTACAAGAATAATGGTTAAATGCACGAGTGCCACTTTTTGCGACACGCAGCCATATTGCTCAGTATCTCTAACCATCGGTGACCATGATCTCCGGGTCCCCAGCCAGGGAGGCTAACGGGACTTATGTGAGCCAGTCTCCTAGTCAGGGTTTTCATACCCTTATGCCAGGTCTTAGCTTGACCGCCCTTCATTTTTTACAATCGCTGCCTGCCTCGCCAAGCATCGCTCGCCGTGGCAACCTATATGGTGACATGCGTAGCACATGTCCCAATTAGCGTAATCTATGTAGGTCGACTACATGTTCCAGTGGACGACCGCGATTACCTAAAACTCTACGTTAACCTCAGCATTGCTAATCCGATTTGCCCACCAGACTCGCGCAATGCTACGTAGACATTTTGCACTTTGAGGGTGCAAAGCACATACCGAACGTGGCAACTGTGCTTGTTAGCCAATCAAGTGCGCTTTGCGCGTCCTCCATACATTCGAACAGACAGACGACACCATCGGCATACCTTAAATCGCACAGCTTTTCTCCAGTTGCCCATTCAATATCTACGTTTTAGAGACCACTATGTGCGCCCTCCAGTATGCCGTCTACTACGAAACTGAACAGGTACGGTGAGAGAGGGAACCCTTGACGAACGCCGTTGCTGGTGACGAATGACCCACTTAG
>UZAN01048460.1:8803-24067 GCA_900618425.1 Echinostoma caproni | reverse complement strand
AAATGATTCCCGGACAGCATGATATGATACTGGGCCAACTTGACATGAAAAAGGTATAGACATTCTAAATGGTTTTGAGTGTGGATTTTACTCCTGGGGAGATCGTAATTCCCGACAATTTCATGCAATGAAAATATTTGTGATAATTGACAAAGAGCACTGGACGCCTGTTTCGTCCCGTCCCGCACCCGTCAGCAGTGCGTACTTTTTGTGTCCCTGTCAGAACTGGAGCCGTGAACGTTCGGGTTGGGATTTCAAACCATTAATCATGAGCTACACGGTCGACGATCATCACCTCGTGAGAATGGCTCATTCAGTTTTAGAGTAGCAAGCTTGGGTTATCCCATTCGATTGTTAAGATACACCGGGCACTATTGATGGTGACAGTTCTGTAAGCAGCGGTGTTGATTGTTGTTTTTGTTGGTCTTGGGCGATTTGGATGATTTGTTTAAACTTGCCAACATTATTTAAAATGGGTATTTTTCCTAATCATATAATACCATGTAATTGAAAAGAGCATAGAGCCAACGCGACGAGGATAAAAATAGAAAGGGGGCCTGGGGTAAAGCGGAGGTAAATGAAAGTTAATAAAATCAGATAATAGGGAACAAAAAGAAAAAGAATGGAAATTGTTGCCTATATGTTCCGCCACACGCTTTTTGATGTTTTTCTGTCTGCTGCATTCTTCTGTCTTTCATGGGGCGCGTAACAGATTGCACGGCAAGTACGCCAGTAACGCGTATCCTGGGTGATGTGTATTAATGTCTGTGACTAACGACTATCCCCATCCCTGGGAACCCCATCTGAATGGTGGGCTGCATCAGCCGAAGCACTATCTTCGTCATACCTCACAATGGAGTCCCAGCCTGACCGTCCTGTCGCTACTGCCAAGTTTGATCAGCAAGGGGAAAAGAGAGTACGGAGAGGTAAACAGTGTTCGGAAGCGATGTTGTACAATTTTTTGTGTTTGGAGAACAGCCAACAGAAAATCCATTAGCATCCCGAAATGGAGAACTGGCGGTAAAACATCGTTGTATTTGAATGTCTAACTGTCCATTTGTCTACTTTGTTACAAACATATATATATGAATACACTTCATCTGATAATCTCACGATGCATATCATTGTGGTTGATTAGTCGCTTGTGTTTCAACAATATGCTCTCTTTCATTCGTGTGCAAACAAATGAACAGTGGTGGTCCCAACTCAGATTTAGATGTCGAACACACTTCCCCTAACATTATTTGAACAAAACAACCAAAGAGCTACGAACTGATATTGGCCATCAGTTTAGTGCACTCTCAATCAGCTGTCTATGTGCATGAAATATTTAAAGTAAGTGCCAGAATGGCGTTTAGGGGTTAAGTGACTTTTCGAGCAAATGTACCTCAAGTTCAGGCAAAAGGACTGTCACAGTAAATAATCTAAGCGCTATACGCGTATAGGACAATTTATTCAGCAATCCGATATCGGAGTACAATCGATAATCGGATGGCGACTAGCAAAAAGCTGGGAATTAAAGTTCCGCGAAGTGACAGTGTCTAGAAATGCGATAATTGTACATAGGCAGCATACCTTGAATGTACGAAACATCCGACCAGACCCTTTCTGGGTCGCAGATAACTGTCATTGGCTAATTCATCTCGGCCACGCAGTTAAACGTCGTCTCCGGAATGATTAGGATTTTGTCGAAATACAGCTGACAACCAGGTTAGTTTCAGCAGATAGGTAGGCACACACAACGCAATGGATGAAGTATGATAAGGTCAGATATAACAAGGTAATGTGTACGTAAGTTGTGACTGATCTCACGGGCATAGGAAAAAGACTGTCACAGGATTCAAGATTCAGTCAAATGATCATCATAAAATGTGGTGGTTAGGGATCTGAATAGTGCACTTGCGATTGAAACCGATTAACCATCTATCTGGTATTCTTAAAGTTAGGTTGCGATAAAGCATTGTACAAAATGAATGTCATGTATGGGCATGTGCGTATCTTACACCAGAAGAGCTAAATAATCATTTAAGGAATTCCATTATTCAATGTTTTGTACATGTTTTTAAGGGTGAGCCCTCAAGTCACTATTTTTGTGACTTTTCCGCTGATGATATGTTTCATATTTCCTCTAATTTGGTTCGATATACAAGCACCAACGTGCCAGTAAAAAGTAAGAGGTCATTTCGACATCTTTTGTACCTGACCGTTTTCTTTTTTGCCCCTGGCTAACTGACACCGATCGTAAATTCAATATGGCCAGTGTTGATTAACACTAATGCCGCCGGTATGACTCACGATCTTATTAACTGATTGACGTTGTCATGTAATGCTAAACCTTGATTCACGAAACAGAAGAGCAACGCTCGAACTATACTGTAAGCGCCTATCCTATTGGTTAAGGTGGACGTTTGCGGCTCAACGGTCCAATTTCGTCAGTGCCCTTGGAAACATAGCTAATAGTGCATTCGCTGTAGTTTACCATAATAATAGTATCATTGAAAGTTCAATGGATATATGTGCTAAGATTTCGATGTTTCCTCCCCTCACCAGTGCAAATTATCTTACACGATTGTGTCGGACAATGTTGCAATGGCATCCTAGGCGGTTGAAATAGTGCACCAATGCGACTCTGGTAGCGCAGGACAAACTACAGCGAGTTTTGCGATCAATAAAAAAATGAAATAACAGAAAGCCAGTACTATTTGGCCAACCAGCACATTTGACTCTGTTCTACAATCTTTAAATGACTGAAAATGAGCTTATCTAAGTTGTGCCGGACAAACTGCTAGCTCTAATAAGTTCACACATTTCCTCGGGTACGAGCCAGAATATGCAACGAAGATCAATCGTACACGTTAAACTTAGCTGTGCACATAGAGATAGAAATTTTCAGCGGACTGAAGTAAGTTCAAGGTTTAAACGTGTAACAAGAAGCTGCAATAACAAGTCAAGTGTGATCTACTGTACATCTAGCCGAAGTCTTATGTAATGTGTTTCTCACGTTCAACAACATAATACAGCTTCTATTGAACCTAGTAACCCATGGTTTATTTTTAAATGCACACTATTCTTCTATTCATTCTTTATCCTTTCAATTACCTTGCAGTTCTTGTAGTATGCTGTGTATGGGGCCAAACAAAGAAGTCCATACAGTAGTCACTTTAACTGCCAAATAATGCTGTCAATTTTGACCAGATTGTGAATTCCATGATAGCAACCAAAGGCACAAAATGTGTACATTTTAACTCGGTACCTATGCCACAAGGTGTCTTTGATGAAGTGACAGCTTTATTTGAAACACTCCCTTCACTACTATGGAAAACCTTGATTTCATCACTTTTGGTGTTATGCAGGCTTCCGCGGCAATCCCGCTATTGATCGACTATGGAGAACAGTAGTGTAACTGTGGTTTTATTTACTGGTTGGCATAGAGGAGAAATTTAGGTAGAATACTAGATAACAAGGAATAACGTACTTGTGACATGCTAGCAATTGATTCAAATATCTGATCAAAATGAGTTGTCTTTGCCTAGGGATCCTGATAATCCCGACCATTCTAGTGTTAAGTTGTATACAAGGAAAACATTTTCGATTGCTACGTAATTCCTAGAGCTAATAGATCCAAAACACTTGCAAATCAAGCTTTTAAGTAATGAAATCAAGGTCTTCTACAACCAATGCCCTTTGTTTCTTCACTGAATTGTCCTGCCGTCAAATGTATATCTATGTGGGATTAGATTGCATCAAAATTATTGAGCCCATGTGTTTTAAGCTCCGTAGAGATGTCTGAAAGTCCATTATTGTCCGGTCTCCTGAGAGGCTGTGTTGCGATCTTCCGCAGTTCATTCTGGTCTATTCACCGAGTTTGGCAGTCTGTTTTCAAACTGTCCATCGCCACCTCGACTAACAATGAAACGTTTGCAAACAAATTTCCAAGCTCGGCAAACAGGACAAAGTGAACTCCGTTCCCCAGGGAAAGGATAAACGATTTTCCATAATTTTTCACCGTCCACAATCTCAAAGAATTCGGTGCCGCGGCAATCAGTGATCTTTTACCTTTGCGGGTTTTTTCTCATTTTTACTTCCTTTTATTAAATATACGAAGATACAATTTTCTGGAAGAGGGAAGTGGCCAATCAACGGGCTGCCATTCAACACACAATGGTTAAAATCAGGTGGTGGTGGTAGTGGGATTCGAACACACATCCCTAGGGTGAAAATTGTGATGTTACCACCGGGTCAGCATCCCTTCGGTTTGTATTTATTGCATGTCTCCCTCTCTGCCTCTGAAAAGCCGCTTCGTGCCATGTACGATTTCACCAATGCATCATACTCGACATGAGTCATTAATATTCAGATTCACATCCTGTTGGTGTACTGTCTGCAGGTTATATCTCAAATTCCACAATAAACCCACTGCAACTTTAGAATTCCGAAGAGTTTGGTCCCTTTCCCAGCTACCACATTAGAAACAGCATAATAAATTCAATTCCCTAAACAGTAACTGACGAAATTATCATTAAGATCATAGATAGGGAACGGAATGATATATCCCTGTCAAATTAAATGCATGCAAACAGCTTCATAAGAGCTAAGAGAAAACACCATGCGTTATGCCAACAACTTTGAATTCGAATACAGACCTACTTTTTAACATTTCTTCGCATTCATTTCCAATAACTTGATAAATAACCCCGGGAATATGTGATATTGCTAAACCGTAGGTTCCCTTTGTGGGTAGAATAGCCCTGGTTTGCAAGATGTTCGTAGTCAAAGAATCGAAGTTGTTTAACTTGAAGCTAATGATGAACTGAATCAAAAACTCAAGACATTTAATAATATAAGGTGTATTTCGCCTTGCTGAAAGCAGATGAAGCGTGGATTGAGAAGTTAGGAAGCACTGAACAGCTGTTTTGAACTGGTTGAATCTTATAAGCTGTGCGAGTCCCTTAAACCAATTTGGGATCGGACCTAGAATCTTGCCGGTAGAACGTAAGCATACTTCCCATTTGACCTTTTGCCTATTCCGTATGTAGCACAACAAGTTTAGCGAGCTAACTGTGGACGTCACATCCCGCGCATCCTTCCCGATTAATCCTTGAATGAAAAGCAACTTTGAGAATTTTAGTCTGAAGCAGTATTGTTACACAAATTAAAGTAAATACAGTGGTCCAAACAGTGATCTACAACGTATTCCGCGTTCTAACCAACCTATAAGCAACACCAGGTGCAATCACAATATCGTTATCCCATTATCAAGTGCACATCGCAGTTCAGTTGATACGTATTAGGATCAGCCAACCAACTGATTGATTTGAACTGACTATCCTTTGAACTTCACTTTCCCGCACAATCCTCAGTTCATCGATTCAACCATATATTCGGAGGCATTAAACTCGAGTTTCGTTCTTGTTGGAGCTCATCGATAGTGCACATCCACAGTCTCGTCCTTTGTTGGTTATCACGAACATTTCCATCGCATTTGAATGAATACAAATAGTAGGTAATTAACGCAAAACCCACAATAAAGACCATCAAGAGTGCTTGGTGTCTCTGAACAATCGAATGGGCTCATCAAAGCTTGATACTCTAAATAGGAAAGTGTTCTTCATTCACTCATTCACTGTATTTAATTTCATCAGTTATAGAAATTACATTTTCAATAGTTCTCACCTGAACGCTAGGCACCGATTACGGTTGATGTGCGCATGAATTCATACATGCATACAGTGCTGAGCAAAACGTAACCGGATACGCAGTACACGTACGAGACGCAGATGATCGGGCAAGGAAAATATGAACTATAATCTATGGTGAATATATTTCATTGATTTCAACTCACAGAACCAAGAATCAACATCCTACCACAGCCAATAAGTCATAAGGGTCACTATACTCAGACTGTAGCGATGAAACTCAATCGTTGTTTCTGGAAGGCGACGATTTTCTACGACTACAATTTTGTTGATCTTGTTGATCGTTTGCGAGCTTGAAAAAGCAGTGTTATCGAATGTCAAGTGCATGATGCGTGGAATCTGATACGAGTCACCAACAGCCGCAGGGGAGCCTTTATTGAACTGTGAACATACATACATACATACATACATACATACATACATTCATACATACATACATACATTCATACATACATACATACATACATTCATACATACATACATACATACATACATACATACATACATACATACATAAATACTTATACACATATACTTACACACTTTTTGACACTGAAAATAAAATTCGATAGGCGAAACAAGCTGTTTTCGATAAATTCATCAACTGGCCGCTTATATTTTTATAGGCCGAGCATTTAATATTGTTTGCACCTTTGTGCGGTGGATCTTATTACCCTTTGTACAAAACGATGCCTCGTGCGTCAACAATTTGCTTGAGCTTCCCTTTAATTACGACGTTCTCCCAGTCACCACGCTTGCATCGGTTGGTCGCTTAGCGACTGGCCATGGTAAAGATAATGTCTGGACGAAACACTACTGATTGCATAGTGGGGGGTCAAACAGTTTGATCGCAATAGCTTTAGCCGTGTACAGAAAGATGAAGCGTACAGATTTAGATGATAAAGGTGATAACGGGCAATAAGGCGGCGGATTGGGTCACACGAATAGTAAACCAAACGCTAAGGAGAACCTTCACTACGGCAGCACTACGCATCAGTTTCTCCACGTCACCAGTAATTCGTTTCCGTCTCAAAGATGCATTGTCCCCTCAGGCCGTATCCATGTGCATCTATTTGTTTACTTGCTCCTGTGGAGTGAGATGCACAGGCCGGAAAACAAGACAATTGTCAAAAGAACACCACCCTCGATGGTTAGCATACGGAGAAACGAGGACAGCGAGAAGCGTGATATGCCAACACCTACTAGAACGTAATCACCAAGTCGAGCGTTCAGAACCGCTTATCGTATTCCACCCTTATCATCTAAATCTGTACGCTTCATCTTTCTGTACACGGCTAAAGCTATTGCGATCAAACTGTTTGACCCCCCACTATGCAATCAGTAGTGTTTCGTCCAGACATTATCTTTACCATGGCCAGTCGCTAAGCGACCAACCGATGCAAGCGTGGTGACTGGGAGAACGTCGTAATTAAAGGGAAGCTCAAGCAAATTGTTGACGCACGAGGCATCGTTTTGTACAAAGGGTAATAAGATCCACCGCACAAAGGTGCAAACAATATTAAATGCTCGGCCTATAAAAATATAAGCGGCCAGTTGATGAATTTATCGAAAACAGCTTGTTTCGCCTATCGAATTTTATTCTATACATACAATGAACACATTTATATGACAGTTTTGTAAACAATGTTGCTGATTGTTGTTTTGTAGCTCGAGTCCTATAACTTGATGTTCAATTGTTCACCGAGCTTGGTAATTGTATGGCCAATGTTTCATCACTAATCGAGGTGGCATTCTCAGTGCAGTAGCTGGGCGAGCGCTTGAGAGTGTTCTCTTGTTTCATGGGACCAATCAGGACCAGTCAGCCCAAACAAGGTGTTTCGTCACACGTCACAGCAGAACAACAGTAGCATTCAGAGTGATTGATCAATGATCAGCCGTCAGACTGCTCGCCTCCACCTCATCCCCTATCGGCACAAGGAAAACAAACATCATCCAATCGGGCAACGCCACGTCTCTACATGACTCAAAGACCTATATAAGGAAAGGGACATCTGTAAGCGCTCACCGAGTTACTGCATTGAGAATGTCACCCCGATTGGTGATGAAACGTTTGCAATACAGTTGCCAAGCTCGACGAACAACTGAACATCGACAGATACATTTTATTGAAATATTCTTATCGTTCGATGGAAAAACAATTGAATCAAGGAATTCCTCCCATTAGTTCATTCTCAAACTTTTACAATAATTTACGATCAGAGAGCGGAAGAAGTACAAGCTCGCATAAAGCAGGCTTGATTGGCTTCTGCCAACCTGAGATAACTGTGGCGCCGCCTGGACATCCGGCTGTTCGTGAAGGGCAGGTTGGTCAGTGCTGTTACCGAACCTTAACCTGCACAAATAAAGTTAGTTGAAGCATGTGTTGTGCATGTTACCAAATAGGTCGCCGACACACGTAGTGAACTCAAAAAAGCCAAAGATAATCAAAATAAGACCTGACTCGAGGGTATGAAAATCTTAACCAGGAGATTCAATCATATGGATCCAGTTAGGCTCTCTGGAAGGGGACCTCGGGATCATCGTAAGCAACGGTTAGAGACGCTGAATGATATGGCTGTGTATCGTAAACAGGGATGATCATGCTTTTCAATTTCTCGGCAACTTTAGTCCACGAAAAGTCGTCATTTTCTCTTTGACTCTACACTCAATTTTCCTGTCTTTCTCCTATTTCTTCATCCAAATGTACAGCCAGGAGACAGGAATCAAAACCTAAGCACAAAAGTGCACGGGTAATTGTTGTACAAAATGAAATAGAAACTGACAGTAACTGTTGATTTTTAGGCCTCTGAGTAATGATGGCATGGATTAGGTAGGATAATTGAATTTCGGCAACGTAAAATGTCGATTATCTTGCCTTTGCGGGGCTCTTAACTAACACCATCTTTGGTAACATATCTACTGCCAAACACCTTTTTCTTCCTGGATAGATTCCAGCCTACTCTTTTAGGTTTTCGTTTCTATAGACCCTCTTCAATGAACTTGACGGAGTATCTATTCTATCAGAAACTGCTTCGTAATTGTTTAACTCATCTGTCCGCATTCCGGTGGAACATATACATATGTAAATGCACGTGGTAACTGTTAGGACGGAGCTCAAACAACCCATCAGATCACGCACGCATCCGAGTCAGGTCACACGCACGCACGCATTACTAGGCAGGCTGAGCCCGATTGGATAGATCAATCGATATATCAAGGACGCAATTTGACTGGGACGTCTCGGACGGACTCGTATACGTGATAGTGCGATATATTTGAATATCTAAATCTAAGTGAAGGAATACACGTTCACTTTTGTCTCCAGCTGTGTTCCCTTTCCGTGGTATTGTGGGGTTTTAAGCAAGAGTCGCTCGTGTCATTTGTACGTCTAGACCGAACACAATAGTAAACAATAACATACCACAATAATGGACTGGGTCTTTACCAATTCAACGAAAACATGTGTAACCTTTGATTAGATGAAAAACAAACAAAGAGAGTAAAACTAATTCATCAACTTAATTTCTAAATATGAATACCGACTGGTCAGATAAGTTTGTTTATGTTTGTCAGCCAGCAAACGTGAAAAGAGAANGAATGAATAGGTTCTTAAATGCAAGTGCATGATATTACCCAAGACGGCTTCATTACTTTATTACTGGACGCTTCCGCTCCTATCGATAGTACAATTTTACGTATTAAAAGAATGTATTGTAAGGTGGTTCCCATAGATTTGTGTTAAAAATGGCCATAAAATAAATCACAAATCCTTTTACCTCCGTTTTCATACCTTGAGTCTAAGAATGGTGAGTCACACTCCAGAAACTGGTCTCCGACAATGCCAAAGCTGTGTGGATGATCGTAGAAATTCATTCCATTTGTTTTGAAATTTCACCTCGTACGTTGCTATACAACACTTGAATTTTGGTTCTCTCTACAAACTTTTTTTTAGCCTCGCGTTCTCTCTATCGAATGTGCATCGACCTTCAGCTTTAACCTGAACAAAGCAAACCATATCTTCCGCGTCAGCCAGAGCGGGATTTTTGCGGTGCTCCCTCACCCCTTCAATTACTTAACATAATCATTGTTTCAAGGGCGGTAAACCGATCTGACACCCACAAGTCTCTCACCGATTGCGTATTGTGTGGAAGGAGATTAAATTAAAATAGCACGACTCACTTACAATGCAGTGTACTATGTAAGCATCCATGCAAACCTCTGGGTGCATTGCCCCCTTTATTCAATTCACATAAATGAACCATGGTGTAGACACTCTGTGTTTGAATTAGTTCGAAAACCCGTGTCTGAAAAATGCACCTTGATGGCACTCAATGCATCTCCTGTAACAACCTCTTATTAAGCCGAATATCTCGTGCATGTGACATATCAACGCAAATTTAAGGCGTAAATCAGACTCTGATAGCTGCGTTATCCATCAGCATCAGTTACAGTCAGAGATTCGAACCAGGTATAAGTCAGTCGATATGCAGCGATGATCAGGTCTAAGGGATGAAAGAGAGAAAGAATGAGAGACTCGAATCAGAATGTTTCGGAGTTTCCATTTGATAGCATGATCTTATAATTGTTCGTGGATATGTGACATGTAAACAAATTATAAGAGCTATCCCATACCATCACTCACAAAGAATGTTATTGTCATTGGAAATGGATATGAAAATGGTTATAGAACTTATATATTCACTCTGCCAATTCGGCGAGTTTATTTCTATTCACAGATGACAGAGAATTTTCGGCGGTTGATGAGGACCATCAATCTTCCTCAATCGTACAGATATTGCAACCATTTAAAAGAGTGCAACTGTGTTACACATAACTGCCTTATGGCAAATACAACAAATCATAAACTCCAACCGATTAAATGCTCACCTTGTTAGCCAGAACAAAAACATCCATATGTCAGCGTTAATCGAGCTTGGCCCCAAAAGGCCATGAAGCCGATTTATTTCTGAGTTCGGGGGGAGGTTATCCGATTCTGAATGACGTCCAACTGGGGAACAGGGGGATTGGAGTGACCTAAAACGCGCGAGATTTTCGTGCATTTCACCCAATTACACTATAGAGCTAAACTGGTGCGAACAAGTTTCAAATTTGTGCATCTGTCGGTAAGGTGCCTTCTTAGGATACCACGCTATTTTCACCGTTGTCTCACCTATTGTGTGATCGCGATTTGACTGAGAGCTCCGGTTATTCGTGTGAATGGACTGTGCGTGTGTTTGTGTGTCTGCATGTGTACAACATGAGCCCGTTTTGCTTCAAACGACCGGAAATAATTTCGAACATATACTCCATTTATCAAATATTTCTTATGAGAACCGGTCCCTCGGCCGGTAAAAATCAGTTCAAGAAAACTGTAATGGTGTAAGTAATAACTGTTTGAGAGCTGTTGACACATTATTGCGCCGTGAGTGTTAGTCACCTTCTATGCGTGTGTTGAATCTGTTTGCCACCCTTAAAACGATCCCATTCACAAACTCGTTCATTCACCTACTTGTCATTTGCTATCGTCTGAATCCATGCATATTACTGATCACTCACCGGTGTTTCGACATACCCTTCCTATGCACCGTAAATCTCCCTATCTATCGGTTCTCCTACCGATCTCGTACTATCCCACCTATTCTCCTGTTCATTGTAACTGATCCAGGCCGGGTCTCATTTCCTTCAGTCTTTAACTGGTGTCTAGCTTATTCATTCGACCTAGCGGTGTGCTCCTCCACTTACATATGCGGCCTTCGACTGCCATTGCTCATTATTCCAGTTCAGGCGTTAAACTCGGAAAACGCCACGATTTGAGGTGTGTCGTCAACACATATGGTAATCTTCTGTATCTTCATTAACGTATTATTACTTGTTATCGTTTAGTCGAACAATCCTCCAGAACATTTGGACTACCTTTCTGAGTTTGTATAAGTCAATCTCCATCCAGATGACCATACGTGTTTAACGGTGTGCGTGATTTATGCTTGGGTGAAACTGTAACAGGAGTGTTTTGTGACTACTACACATGTGCTATAATCTGAAAAAATACCCAGTAGATCTTCCTTACACCCAAATTTATAGCAGCATATATCAAACGAGTCTACGATGGACTAACCTTTCTTCTTATTAGGCTTTAACCAAAATCCCCCAACCTTAGACTCACAATTTTTCCATAGTCACGATCCACAGCCCATTAGTAATGACGCTTTAGGCGAGTCAGCTCAGAATATTCTAAGGCCGACAAATACTTAAAATATTTTTGTTTGCAAAAGTTGATGTTGCCATCCTGAGGAAACAAGTAAGTTGTGTTGATGGCATGCTGCTCAGTTGGCAGTTGTAATGAGGTCAAATGCTACACCGCAAATTGTTTGATGAGGGTCTAACCATGCTCGATCGATTTGGCACGTCCTGCAGGGCAGTAGCATTTTCCCCAAATCAGATTTCACTGTGCTACCAAATACATGATTTACAGTATTCAATTATCAAAAGACTGCCCGACATGTTCTGATTTTTGTGTCGAGGTATTTGTCAGCTTCTTTCAAGTCATCGATTTTGCGTGCACACTCAACTACTCTTCCGTACTTTCCCGCACCGATGAACTAACTTAGTCCTCTATTTGCATTCATATTATCGCTATTCGTTTCGATAGAGGTGCACAAAGGATAAATCGTGTTGAGAAAATTTGTAGTGGATTATTTTAAATAAAATCTATTTGGCACTGAAGGTTTCCTGAACGATTTGGCGGATACAACAACCTAGTGGGGGCAATGTTGAGCTAACACTGAAAACTAGGACGGACGACGTAAATTCTCTCAAAATGGTGAAAACCACAGCTATAAGATCTCTAATTTGCAATTAAAGAACATTAGATTCTTCAGTATGATGAACATCGATCACTACAGGCATCTCCAGAGAAACATCATGCTCAACTCGTTTTCCTAAACAGTATGAGATAGCTGTCCAGTGTTCTTTGTCGGTTATCGCAAACATTTCCACCGCATTTCAATATATTTTGTTGAAAAACAACAAAATTAAGTGGTAATTTTCATCATCGAGAGAAAAGCAGATTAAACGCATTTTCTCAACTCGGTGGAAGTTCTTCATCATTCAAAATAAATCAGTAATGAGTCCTGTCAGCTTATCAAACCTGAGAGGAACTGCGCAGACAAGAGCGTCCACATTTATGACTCATGGAGTCATAAAAATACAACCCTATTATGGCAGCCCCTTCCTGAAAATTGTACATTTGTAAATTTAATAAAAGAAAGTAAAAATGAAAAAATCACAATGCATGACCTACACTTATAATCCTTTCGCAATGACAATTATCCCATCAATGTAAGTTGTTGTACCTTGGTATTCGTATATCATAAACAATGCTGCTATCGTCCACTCTTTAATTGTCTTTTTTACCTCCTTCTTCTATTTATTCAGTATGTAAATGTGCAATTAACTTTCAGGAAGAGGGATGTGGCCATACAACGGCTTCCTGGGGAAAATACAGAAATAGAGAAGATCTTCTACTCAAAGATTCGCTGCATCCTCTGTCACTACACTGGGTGATTGAAACCTTTTACACTCAATTCTAATCCGGTCAACCTAAACGATAAGTGAAATACGTCTTGCACATTCATTCAGGTTTGTGATAACTCATCTGAATTGCATTCCTGATGGATTACACTTGGATTCGAAACCGAACTTGAGGGATTGATGACCTAACTGGCAAATTTCTTGTCAGGCATTATGTAACCGGATGTAGTCAAACGACAGGTACATTTTAGACAACGAGGATCAGTGGGCCATTTAGCTGAAAGGTGTGGGTCAATGATGCAGCAAATCTGGGAGATAATTTTAACAAAATTAAGAACCCATGAAGCAGTTTTTCTAGCAAATGCATTAGCGCATTTTGTACTTTACTGACATGAGATATTATCCACTTCGTTGCTGTTTTTCTTCAGCGAATCTCCGTGTAACGACAGAAATTTTCAAAATATGAAAATTAACAACTGTTATTCATAAGACCTTTAGAAAATGGGTCATTAAATGAACCGTTCAAAGATTAAAAAGCAGTAAACAACAATTGGAATTTGTGCAAATTTGATGAAGAAAATAGTTCTCCTTTTGTCCATAGTACAGAAGATTCAAATATGAAATGAAATATGAAATATTTCTGTGTGGGTCACGATCGAAATTATCGATCCACACTTGTTTGCAATAGATCACAAACTATTCTGAACAACAAGGAGGACTGGGTTCCCGGAAAACTTGTTAAGCATATTCAATTTTGCACAAAATGTGAGACTACTGGGATCATTCATAAGGGTTGGGGGAGAAGCATTCCAATTACAGCAATAAATCCACCCAACATCAGTTCAATTACCATAGACCAGCTGCAATTTGTAAGTTCCAATAAAGCCAAACATGTTTCCTTCTTCTGTTTGCCTCGGATACTTTGACCATTGTCGTCGGACATAGTAGTTCCCAGTTTTTGGAGCTCATGTCATTTCTATCCTCAAATTAGTTGGCACCTGTGATCTTGGTAGACATCGACCGCTCTATCTGCCTCACACTAAATGATCATTTAAAACTCGCATGGTGGTCGCATCTACAAGGCAATTAAATCTCAAACGGAAACACCGCACCTTACCGAGTGTTCATCACTTTTGGTTCATCCGTAAAGAACTTTTGAGAACCATCATATAGCCCAGTCTTTTTTCAATGGTCACTGTCGTTAAACTGACTTTTAATTATCATACTTGTCAATATCTGTTTTCAACTTTTCAGCGACTTTGGTAGCTGGAATGCGAACTATTCCGTTGGCGGGACAGGTGAAATTTTCTGTAAGTTTGTTTTTGAAGCCCTAAAACTAAAAATCCCAGCTCAGTGAGCAAATAAATACCAACCTGCTCGAATCGGGATACAAATAAAAAATATTATTTGCCAATCTGTAAATAATGAATGTGAGTGTGGATCACGGATTGATCGGATAAAAGGGGAGGTTAGGTGTGATTGGATTCAGAATATTCGGTGAGCTCGAAAACATGTTTACCGATGATATTTACTAAACTTTGACGAAAACCTACGCGTTCGACTGCGTGTAAACAGCTCAAAGTAAATGCCAAGTATGTTAAAGGATGCAGTTCTCATCGATGCATTTCAGAACAAACGATGAATATGTTCCGGCAATGTGATTTGTTGCGATTGCTCCGTTAGTCGAAAAAGCAGAACCCCACTCTACCGAAATAATTCATTCAAAAGCGAGTTTTCCGATCTCGTTGTCTGGTATAGTTTGAGATTTTGTCCGATGACATCCTTCTTGTTTTGCTCGTTAACTAGAGCCACTTAGGTGGGTATGTGAAACAGCGATTTTTTAACACACTTTTTGCGCATAAAATTGTAGCCAATGAAGCAAGGCATTTGTATGCGATCCAAGTTACCAACTGAATTGCACACGAACGTCTCTCAAATCAGTTTATTAAACCCGTATTAATCTTGTTTATTGACATATCCTTGTTTGTTTAAGCAACATAACTGTTCCCGTTTTCTTTGCCGGCTATTAACAAAACAA
>UZAN01048459.1:11489-24067 GCA_900618425.1 Echinostoma caproni | reverse complement strand
GATACCGTCCGCCATGAGGCACTGTATTTCTGCTTGGATAAAACGCTCGTCCTCTGTATAATGTCTCCGAGACTTGGTAACGATGGGTTTACAGTTTGGAGTGAGGTGCGCAAACAACAGTGGTGACTGAATTTTAGCATCTGCGAGTCCACACAACATGAAAGTACCACGATCACAACCGAATGGTATTTCTACCTTTTCGTGTAGACCGAGAAAGGACCAAGAAGGATGTCAGCGCACAGGTTACGCATTACAGTAAGTCTAACGTTATTGTATTGAGCTCCACGGTAACGAATTGCTACAGTACAGTAACCGGTCACATCACACGACAGGGATGTGGATGCCATGGCAATTCGAGAGTCGCATCGTTGGACCTCCAACCTGTGAGAGCTGACAATTATCTGGGAGATGTAACTATTAAAGCTGCCAGTGTCGACTATGGCATGCAACTCAGTGTCATTGACACAAATCTTACTTGTAGCACGCGGTAAGCAGGTGGGAGCAGAGGCCGTTAAAGAAGAAGATAGAAGGGGTCCAATGACCGAAGTGACAGCCCGATTGGTTGATGTCAATCGTCAAAACACGTTTAAAATGTCCCTTTTTCTCACACTCTTTGCAAGTAACGTCTCTGGCAGAACACTTTGTTTGTGGATGATTTTAGTAGCCACGAGTAGCACGTTTCTTTGGACGCAGCGGATAGAACCGGCTCGAAATCAACCGTCACAGTAGGAACAGGAGGTGCAGGCGACGACGTCGAAGCTGATGAGGCACAAGGAAGATTTTTGGAGCCATATAACAGACTGTTGTTAAGCAGATTCCAACGACCTCGCCATGTCGTATGTGGTTTGGAAGTTGAAAGACACTTGCTCTAAAAGTCGCGTTCGAATGTTATTGGACAGTAGTCCGCTAATAAGGGCATCACACATAGCGTCATCACGGTATTCCTCGGCAGATACAGAACGAAAGTCGCAGTCCTTCGAGAGTGTTTTGATCTTTTGGACGAACTAATCCACGTTTTGTCCACATTCTTGTTTACAGGTCGCAAGGTGTTGAGCGAAAATTACATTCCTAGGACGTACGTACTAAGATTGATGTGTAGATATGAAGTCGTCGAAGGTATTACAATCTGATACGTGTTCATAGACAGTCGGCGATAAGAAGTTAATCAGTAGGTCTAGCTTGTCTAGATCTTCAGCCTGGACGCGTTTTAAGAAGGCTTTGAACGTTCGAAGCAAATAGGTCCACTGTTTCGAAGCGTCAGGAGCGTTCAAATCTGTGTCGAATTTTTCAGGACCGAGGTAACGGTCCATTGATTAATAGGCAAATAAATTGTTGCGGACGACAACAAGCGAGTGCGGTCGAGATTAGAGAGAGAGAGAGGGCGCACAGACTGGAAGAATACGCTTTACTCGTCTATTAATAGCGGTACATGGGCTGAAAAATAAAAAGAACGACGTGAGTAACAGCATACGGAAGCAGAACGAATAACAAACACGACACACCGTATTCAGATTAGTAGGCTTCGCTGGTTGGGGCACGTATTGTGTATGCCCAGCTGTCGTCTACCGTAACGGGCTTTATTCGCTGTGGCTAATCCGTGCTGGAAGAAACCACATGGAGGTCAACAGATTATGTGGAGACGAGGCATGAAGAAATGCACAGGCATTAAGTAGAGTAGGTGTCTCGCGCCTTCTAAATTGGGGTCCGAAAGACTGCAACTGTTTGGTTGAAGACCTTGAA
Organism: Echinostoma caproni; assembly: GCA_900618425.1. NCBI lineage: Eukaryota > Metazoa > Platyhelminthes > Trematoda > Plagiorchiida > Echinostomatidae > Echinostoma > Echinostoma caproni. Next base: position 22,327 of record UZAN01048459.1, on the reverse strand, counting down.
GAGTATGGCAAGAAACCGACAATTGTGGCGTTCTTGTTCTCGTTTCTTATCAGGTCAGAATGCTTGAAACCGTATGTATGCAAAGTTCGATTGTGTTATCGGTATGTTGACCATAGAGGTTCAGCTTCCCTCCCTCAAAATAGGTCCAATCCCTGCCCACCCTAGATATTGTTATTAACCTTGTGTGCATTGCGAGTTTGGCAGCGATAATCGAAGTTCACTTCACTGTTTCTCGCCATATGACGATGATGATGATTGAGGAACACCGGTATTTACAGGGAATGGCCGAGATAGGACCTCATAGACTGGGACGGAGATGGTTTGCCTTCTGAGGAACATGTTATCCAAGATTCGGTAGGCGGATAAAATCCGAATGCAGATCACCCATCGAACGATGAGGGTAGAATCCATACTGACGGTCATTTATCAAACCTTCCCATTCGGAAAACCCATACATATAAATTAATATAACACCAATGTCTACAGAAAAGGCGCCAAAATAACCATAGGTTGAAAGATTTACAGAAACAGCACAGTGGAAAACAAACCAATCCATTGGTCGGAGATCTTTTTTAATTTTCAAAATTACGTAAGTGAGGATAACAGAACGATAGTTGTTGCGATCGGAAGAGGTAGGAAGAAATATCATTTTACCGTGGAGTGGAGAAAGGTTTCTGACCATCAATATATATCCCGAATTTATGGAATCTGGTGTGGCAACAGGGTAAGAATTGTGAATGCAGGTGCAGTCTTTGGTCAACAGGTTGAGCTTGGGTTACGATGTCTCCGGCGTGCGCCATCTATGTTGCTTCGTCTGTATGTGTTGTATACCAATAATAAGTGAAAGAAGGTCAATGTTGGTCAAGCTAAGACTGAATGTTTGGGTATGAAAACCTCGACCAGAGGACACAAGTTGATTTGGACCTCCAGGTTGGGGAACTCCGGATCGGTCTGATCGCTGGTTAGAAACACTGAACGTTGTAACCATTTTGTCTACCCGATTTCATCCCACATTTAGCTTAACAGCATAATGTATCATTCAGCCGACACTGCCTCCAGGTTAATGATTCTTTCCTCCACTCATTCATCGCAATCATAATCGCTGCACAAAAGGGCAAAGTTAACGGATTCATTAACAAACATACGGAGCTCTTTCTGTTTCGCATAACCCAGGGTCTCGCTCTTCACTTTGCGGTTTTCAGTCCCTTGAACAATGGTAAACTACATCAAATGCGCTTGCGGCCTGTTCTTGTTCATTTACCCGGTGAGTGTATTCCCTTTGACTGATATGCAGTTTCAGATTTGCTCGATCGCCCTTTTGGCATTGGGTGTGTTTCTTGTCCTTTATCGTACCCCGCAAACCATTTTGTTTGGTGGGGACTTGACGAGAACTACCGGATACGCACTGGTTGTTGCCGGGAGTATTCTACTTCTCTTAGTTTTTCATGGATGCTGCTTGATATGCTATCGAGGAAAAAAGCTTGTTGTGTCCGTACGTTTATGATCGAATAAATTATCGGAGTAGTTCTTAGTGAGTATCGTTATTTTGGCCACACTGGTATTTTGCATCGGCGGATTTATCACCTACATACAATTCCACGTGAGTGTTCCTCCTATTACTTACTATGAAATCTTTTATTTTATTATTACACAATGATTTACAGCAAAATGAGTAAAATACTTTAAGGGAAGATATATGAAGAAGCATTCCATTGAAAACAAAATTTTAATTCTGCTTTTTAAATTGCAAAGATTATAAACGATTAGAAATACTGGAGTGGGAAGTGTTCGCAGTCTTGGGATCTGTAAGACATAACTTCAGCATTTTTGTGCAAAAGCCTGGCATGTTCCACCGCTGGCCTGAGAATGATATGGGAGAGAAAAGTACAAGGGAAGGGGAACCGCTGGAACGCATTTTACATCCACGTACAAACGTTCTTTCCAAACTATTCGTGATCTGGATAGGAAACGAATTTTTTTGCTTAATCTTCAACATCTGTGTCATCTCACAATAAAAAATCCATATCCGCTGACGCAGCTTTGAACTTCCCAATTCTTTTGGAAATTAAGTGGTATAGAGTTCAATTTTATTAAATGACAATTTAATACTGCTAACGTCATCATCATCCTAAAAGGAGACAAAGGGAAATGAACTTGGCTGATCGCTGCCAAGCTCACAATATACAAGAACTAAGTGAGCAAGTGAGCAAGATGGATAGCGTTTAGACTTAATTGGACGGAGGCAAAGAAATCGAACCTCCATGGTGAATACAGAGGGCAAAATCTAACTACACACACACACACACACACACCTTTTCCAGCATTCTGACATGATAAGTAATCACAAAAACAACACTACTGTCGGTTACTACTAAGGCAGCTGTATATCGCCTGGCGGACGCGAAATAGATTAAATGTCGGCATGCATACAAAAGCTCGATTAGCATCTGTCAACTTGAGATATCTGTGGCGCCGTCGCGACATCCGTCTGTCCGTGAATAGTGTATGCTGCAGCCGTTAGGTCACTCCCGCTCTACGGTGCAGACTTGACCATTATGGGAACAGTATAAAAATAGATTGTCGGTGTTCGAACACCGACGTCGTATTGCATAAGTCTGGTGGGGTAACCGGACGAGCAATAATGAGGTTAGGCATAGTTTTAGATAATCGCGGTTGTCCACTGGAGCAAATAGTCGACCCTCATGGACTATGGTGGTTGGGATATGTGTTGCGCATGTCACCAAATAGGTTTCCACGGTGTATGATTTTGGTCGAGACAAGTTATGAGTGGAGAAAGAGTAGTCAAACTCTTGTGCATTTCTTCAGACCTCGTTTTCACGTCATTTGATCACGTGGTTTCCTCCAACCTGGAGCGGTAACTGCAAATAAGTTTCAGTTTCCAGGTTTTACAACCATTAACCATGCACTTTCGCGCGCCGAGTTTGGTTGCTGTCCTCTATTTGCCCACTTAGATCAAGGAGAAGAGAGAAAATTCAAGGGGAAGATAAAATATTCGTATGGAGGATCGAGAAAATTGAGTAGATGCACGAGCACCACTGTTCACAACACTCAGCCATGTCACTCAGTTTCTCTAACCACCGATTACCATGATCTCGGGGTCCCCATCCAGGGACCCTAACGAGACGTTTGTGACCCATTGTCTTGGTTAGGGTTTTCATACCCTGATTCCAGGCCTTATTTTGACCACCCTTTACTTTTTTCCACCCATCAATTGCCTCGCGCCTTGGCAGCCTATTTGGTGACATGCGTAACACATGTCCCAACCGCGTGATGTGACTGACAGCAGCTGAGCCCGCGCAATAAATTTCCTAACCAGACGACAGATATCTTCCGCTCGCAAATTTAAGTTCGCGCAACCGTAAACCAGGGCTGACCACACACCAGCGCAGTATACGCGACCTTTCAGTGTCAAAGAAACAATGGTGTTTCAGTCCTGCGTACATTGCGCGTACCTTGTAAGTGCTGGCAAGAGCGCTTTGCGCACCCTCTATACATTCGAACAGACAAACGATATCATCAACATACTCCAAATCTAGTTACCCATTCAATACCAAAAGTTTGGGACCACTTTTTTAATTACACAGTGCCAATTACAGTAAAAGGGGAAATCCCCATGGACAGATAGCATACTGTCAAAGGAAGGGTAGGAGAATATTCACGTAAAATTCAGTTTATTGATTGTGCGTTTAAAAGTGTGAGATTGTAAGTTGAGGGAGAGGACGGCACGTGGGAGGGTGTTCTACAATTTGGCAGTTTGAAGGGAAAAAGAACGACGGAGCACAGAGGTACGACATCTGGGAACAGAAACCTGATAAGGGTGATTAGGTGCCTGTGTACGCGATGGGCGGGTAAAAGTTACAAGAGGAGGAACTGTCGAGGCAAGTGCCGAAGAACAAAACCCAAAGTATTAGCGGTTGAACAGGGACAATGAAGCAACTACCCGACGATGGGCTAGCGACTGCAGACTGGATGTTAGGGAAGGATCATCGATTAGCCGGATGGCCTTTCGTTGAACACGATCTGGAAGGGAAAGGGAAGGGGACGAAGTCCCACTCCACACGTGACTACAGTATTCAAGTGCAGGGCGGATTTGAGCTTTGTACAATAGAAGAAGATGAGCTGGGGTGGAAAAAGGTCTGGCGCGAAATAGAAATCCAACCTTGCGCGCGGCACGAGGTGCAAGCTTAGCTATAAAAGGGGACCAGTATAAAGAAGTTATAGGCAATCCAAGAAGGGAAACAATCTGTGCAACGCAGTTGGGTGAAATTAAAAGATAAATGGAGGGGGGGTAATGAATGGTGTTTTTAAAAAAAATTGAAAGGAGAGAGGTTTTAGAAGTATTGAACGAAACATGGTTTGCGATTCCCCAGGAGGAGATGTGTTTGAGATCGGAGTCTAGTGACACATTAACTGCGCTACGGTCACCATCGATGTTGGTTTGGGCATGGCGAGCAGTGCAGTAGGAGAGGGAGCAGTGGAGGATGGCGTCATCAACAAAAGAATGGATCGGGTTGATAGTTTAGGAAAGGAGATCATTGATAAATAGAAGGAAGAGGGTGGGCGCAAGTAATGAACCTTGGGGAATACCAGCGTTCACAGGGAACGGCTGAGATAGAACCCCATCAACTCGGACGGAGATGGTTCGCTTACTGAGGAAACTTGATATCCACGCTACAAGCGCTGGAGGGAACCCGAACATGAGTAGTTCCGCCAGTAGACCTTCGTGACAAACTCGGTCGAAGGTCTTTGAGATGTCAAGCGAGACCAAGTGTGTTTCCCCGTGGTTATCGAGTGGAGCTGACCAGGATTGAGGGACAAGAGCCAGAAGGTCACCGCTGGGATGACGCGGTCCCTCAGTAGTCCTTCGCATTCAAGAAACGTGCGTAGCTGGTCAGAAATGATAGTTTCAAATTCTTCAGAAAGAACAGATTTAAGGGAAATGGGTCGATAGTTATTGGGGTTAAAGGTTGCCGCGTTTAGGAATCGGAAAAATCACGGCGTGTTTCCACGAGGTTGGAAACGAAGAAAGTTGGAGGGAATGACGGAAAAGACGACGTAAAACAGGGGCCAGTTCGGGAGCACACATTTTGAGGACGATGGGTGGAATACTGTCCGGACCGGGTGGTTTGTTTGCCTTTAGCGAGCGCAATGTTTGACGGATTTTCCTGGTGCTGATATGAGGCAGAAAAGGGTTGCCAGTAAAGGAAGAAGGTGGAGGTGTAGTAAAATGGGGTAAGGTGGAATTGGTGGCAAACTGGGAAGCAAAACCCTCAGCTTTCTCGTTTGGTAGACATAAAAGATCACCAGAGGAATTGCATATGGGGGGGGGGAGTTGGAAGGGCAGAAATTACGGGAAACTGCTTTGGCAAGGGACCAAGGTGTTCGGCTACCGGTGCCAGACGAGACCAAGTTTTCGGCTTTACGGCGAACGAAGCATCCTTTGGTTCTATGAATGGTCGTCGAGCAGCTGTTCCTGGCTCGCGCGAAGCGATGGCGAGAGAGGGTAGTAGGCGAGCAGTGCCAGCGGCGGAAGACTGAACGTTTCAGGCGTACTGTACGGTTGCATGCATGGTTAAACCACTCAGGGGATTTGGATTTGCCGGGTTTGGAAAAGTGCGGAATAAAAAGGTACATACCTTGAAGAACAATATTGGTGAAGTTGGAAATAGATTCAGAAACACCCGAAGAAAAATAGCAATCGCTCCAGGGAGAAAAAGCTAGGAAACCACGGAAACCTCAGTTGGCTGAGTTGTAGCGTCTCAATGTGGGTGGTGGCTCGGGGTTTGAAAACGTAATAGAACAAGAAACAATACAGTGATCTGATGAACCAAGAGGAGGGAGGGTACCAATATCTGAGAAGAAAGAAGGGACAAGTGATAATTAGATCGAGGATGTTGGTACGATCACTAGCTCGTTCAGAGACACGCCCCAAAGGAGGAGTAGCAAGTGAATGTGTCAACCAGTCCTGAATGTGAACGTTAAAATCTCCCAAGATGGTAACATGGCAGTTGGGGTCGGTTCCTTACAAATGTTCAATGTTCAAAGATGGAAAACCAAGGATGGAAGAGTTGCCACTATTGGGGGAACCATATAGAACACAAAAGTAATGATTAAAGGAAGGAAGTCGGAGTTTCAGCCACATTAGCTGAAATTCACGATTAGTAAAGTCAAGATCCTGTAGGGATCCTGTAGGCGGCAACTGATTGGTGAATAAAGGTGCAGAGACTAGCTTTGGGTAGAAAGGAGGAATGGAAAGTGTAGTTGGGGAATTGAAGGTGGGTGGTGTCTGACGAGGGGGAGATTTGTGTTTCGGTGAAGAAAAGGGCGAGCGGAGAAGAAGAATGGAGAAAATGATGTACAGAATCAATATTCCGGTTCAGTCCACGAATGTTGGTGAGGGTGATGAGTGCGTAGAGCGAGCGAGAGTACGTGAGTGTTCGTGATTTTGTATTGTCCTGTTTATGTTGTTAGGAAACCGGTGACGATGATCCTGAAACGTGGAGTGGCGGACCGCACAAGGCTTCAATAGATCAGGCGTGGTAGTGAGCCTTGCGACGTCAAAGTCGCCTACCTCCTTAATGCGTTCGCCAGTATTGTATTGTGTTGTGTATAATTTTCGTCTACGACAAAAGTGAATAGGAATGGTGAGATAGGGCACCCATGAGGAATACTAGTACTATTTTCGAAAGATCTGCCCAGCTCACCGTAGACCATTAAGCTACCAGAAGTTTGCTGGTGCAGCGATCGCACTAGGTTTACATTTTTTACGGCATTCATTTCCGAAACAGTACACCCATCAGAGATTCACGGTCAACTAAATCGAAGGTTCCTTTCATGTCAGGAAACACTGCGATTGTTGGCCGACGATGCGTGTGATGTAATTTCAAGGACTTCACGCAGAGTGAAGATTTGGTCGCAGCAACCGCAACCTGTTCGGAACCCTACTTGCTGTTCGTAAATATTCATCGCCCTTAAGGATGAAGTATTACCAGAGTTAACACTTTTGTAATAATTGTAACCAAACTTATCCCGTAGTGGTTTGCGCAGTCTTTGCATGATCCCTACTTGAAGATCGGAACGATCAACCCTTCACCCCAGGATAAAGGGATACGCTTCTCCGACCGGATGTTACGAAGTAAACTAGCAATCGAATCGAGGCGAAAATCACCTTCCGGTTTGGGAAGAATGGAGAGAAACTTTCTTTAGTGATCGAAATCAGCCTCGTACTTATACTTTTGTTAGAGGTTCACGTGTCACCATTCATGGAGTTTCCACTGCAATCGCCAACCAATTGAACTGTTCACCGAAATACTCTGTCCAGCGATCAAATCGTTGTTCTTTATTACGGATACCCTGTCCACTTTTACCGCAAATGGTTTCACTGACTGGTTTGCGTCGACCTTCGTTGCTACTTTTCAGATGAAACAGTCTTTGACCATTCCCTGATGCAGAAGGTATCTCGATTTCACTAGCTATTTTGGCCCATCGGTTTTCGCGATCTTTCTCAAGGCCTCTCCTGAGCCGACCTAGAAACCGCTGGTTCCTATTTTAATCATGACAGGTAGATATTTTTCTTTCGTTCAATCAGGATTACTGACTCCAGCCATCATGTAATATCGATAACATAACGCATAGCAAACAAATGCGCATCATAAAACCTGTGTTGATAGGATCCGTAAATACTTTCATTGTGATTCAACTGATTCCTGAATGGAATTGAACTAGGTCGTCGGTAATGTGCAAAAGCGACCTCCACCGACTCAATTAAGGTTACTGTAGCTCGTATTGGTATTCTACCCCCTTGAACACCTTTCCCATGAACGGCTTGCCTAAGTCTTTTATTTCACCTTAGATGGTGACAGAGTGCTGATAGACGCCGTTTTGATACTGTGCTTGTTGGGTATATCCCAGTTCCTGGGAGTGTGAGCCTTGTTCAGTTAAGACTCCGCGGTCGCATTTCGTCTTTAAATCGAATTGGTGTATTGGATTTTGCAGACTGTTTCTGCTTTGCATAGGCTTGATTTGTTTTTACTGTTGCATTAATTTATTTCGGATGAGAGTTTCAATGTGCGACCGTTGGCGGTGAGATCATTGCATGTTACAATCCAATCATCGTTTTACAGCCCGACTCCGTAGGCTAAATTTGAATTCGGTTATTTCATGACTTCATCGTTCGTTCATATGTAAATGAAGACTGGAACTACAGCCTCAAAGAAGTAACGGATTAGGTACATGCTTCAAGAACTCGATTGTTGGGCGTTGTGATGAAGTTTTTGAAGCAATTAGTCTGTCAAAAGTTTGAAGGTTCTCAACTGAATTCAACGTTCGCTGCTTTTCACGAATCCAGCCTTGAAACCTGTTGAAGAGTTCAGATTGAGTGGTTTTCCGTGATTGGTTCGGTTATTCTTACGGGTTTCGGAAACTGATTCTTCAACAGCGGTGCACGAAGTTTTTCTTTGAATGGAAAAGAACGGTAAACCCAAATTTCAGCTTCATTTTTTTGAACAGCACAACTAATTCTCGGGGAAAACAGTTACGGTCACGAGAGACGTTTAGGTGCTGTACGGAATAGATAAAATTAGGTGATGAAATTTAAATAAACGACCTGCAGAAGGATGTGATAGGTACTTTATACCAACACAGTGACTTTCTTTATTGATACGCCTTACCTGTGAAGTGAGATTGAATGTCGGTCTCCTTTAAGGAAGTGAGCTAAATAACGAATAATTGTTTCATAGCTGTTTTTGCAGTCAGATCCCACTTTGTAGAAACAACTTAAAATCCGTTCTAATCCACAATAGCCCATGTTGTTCAAATTGGCCCCTTGAAAACGGATGCTTTTCTACCACAAATATTCTATTCAGGACTCATAATAAGTTCTGATTCATCTCTAACTTATTTCGGTGATTGTATGGCAATTGTGAGTGATAAATTTTTGACGGACTTCATATAGGAGGAGGGGAGTGTACCAGACATGCACCCCACGAGTATGGTTAATATCTCGAAACTAGTCGTATGCTTCCACGGTCACCTCGTATTTCTCATACAATCTTCTTATTTTGTCTACTTTTTCGTTCCTTTATGGGGATCGAAAAATTACTTGCGATCTGTTTTTGTGCCCCTATCTGTGGTTTTCAGTTCCATCGATCCAATCACGTTTCAGTGTGTTCCCTACTATTTACCCAACCGTTTCGGTCGATTTCTTTTGCTGTTATGCCCGAAATCGAGGACATCTTTTATAATGACCCAGATACCGTTAGTTACGGACTCTGAAATCTCAAAATCGTACGGTTTGAATACATCCAAGAAATCGTCACAGAAATTAATAAGACATGTATGCAACTAGAAGTAGTTTCATGGACTATTACTTCCTTGCTCCAGATCTCCGCTTGCCTTGTAGAAATAAACAGATTCTTTACTTTCTGTAAAAACAATCGATCACAGCTATTCCCGGCGGATTCTGTTTGCATTCAAATTCGTAACCTCACCGATGGGCGCAGCTTTCCCTACGGTGACACCCTGAAAATGAATATATATATATATATATATATTGAATTCATAATTCACTTCAGAAATGAACAATACCTCTTGTTTATCTTTTTTTTACTAGCATTATAGCGTTTGACCCTTTTCACTTATTTGAAATCCTGTTTAAACAACATCTTTGATATACACAGCTTATTTTCTCTGATTTGCGTACAGTTGAGCGATTATCTGAAGAATGAAATGGAGCATCGACTCAATCAGAATTATGGATTTGATCTGGTCCTGACGAATGCTTGGGACAGTACACAATGGTCGGTAAGTGATTACACTCTTTGAGTATCATTAAAACAAGAGATACTGGGGTCAGTGTCTCCCTCTTCGTGAGTGCGTTTTTTTACTTTATCTTCACTACCCGGCATTAGTTTTCATCACTAACGAAAACCGCCTACTCAAGAATGCATAGTGCTGTGTCTCACCAAAACTATCACCAAACCTGTCCCGAAGATGCATATCCCAACGATCCCAGTTAAAATACAGTTGCAAACCTGTATTGATAGTGCCAACCAAACTTGGATTGAAAAACGGAGAAACGGTGCAGCATATATGAATTTGATCGCAGTCTAGTAATTTGGTCGGAATTGAGGTTACGGGGGCGCTGATACAGAGATTGCACAAGCCAGGTTGTCACTCTGACGAATGGGTATCCAGAACCCTCGAGAAAACACCGACACGTTCTCACGATGGCAGCTGATCTCAATCCATTTCAAATGCAGACTGCAAGAAATCTTAGGGGAAGGTTAGGCTTCCCCTGATACGTACAAACAGTTTTCAATGTTACATCTATTGCTCTGGTTTTATTTTAGTAGTTTATGGGATGCCTAAATGAATAATGCAGCGTTGAAAGAATAAAACCAGCTATGGTGAGAGGAACAGTTGTGATTGTTTACGACCTACCAGAATAGCTCTTTCCCCAACCGTTTTCACCATAGTATAGAGCAGCCCACTCACACTGCTGTCTCATTGCTGACTTCCAATCTCTCTATTTTCTCAGATTCATTTCTATCACGTGATCCTTGTCTTCTCGCTAATAATTTGCTCTTGCAATCTGTCCCGACTTTTCTTTCCTACTAGCGTTACAAGTCTCCTGTTTGGAATGGCTACCGCGACTACCTGGTGTCTTAGAACTGAGGCGATTGTGCTTTTCTCTCTGATGCGGTCTCTTCACCCGTGAATGTTGTAGCGATCGCTTCTAATCTGTGCAGAACATGGTTTTTTTTTCTATCGGGCGCTAACTTAAGCCCAAAGCGGCATTGCCTAACAAAGAATCCTCT
>UZAN01048456.1:0-15946 GCA_900618425.1 Echinostoma caproni | reverse complement strand
TGGCATTATTATAGGCAGGGCTTAGCCTATCACTGTCACCAATTCGTAATGCCCGACAGGAGATTGATTCCAGGTAACACGGTCCGAGTTTTTGGTGCCAATAGCTCTGGCAAAATGCCACAAACACAACCGAGCCAACTCCTAAAAACGGCCCAGCACAGACATTGTCAATGTACAGGTAAGAGAAACTTCGGACAACAGATTTTTCGTGGAAGGTGGATTTCCAAACAATCTGCAAGACAGGGCAAATACAAAACAAACCAAACAAACCAAAAGGTCCAGTGCAGCATACCTACGACTCACATTTAATCCAAAATGGTAGAGACGTGTTAAACGTTTCTAGCGTTAAAGGAAGAAAGAAAAAATTGACCTACAAAGACCCGTACACAAACACTCGCAGAATTGCTGAAAAAATCATCGATCACTGTGGGTTGATGGTAAGTTTGTGGCCGACTCACAACGGTATGACTGGAAGTATGAACACAGAATCTCTGATCAAGGCATGAGATACGAACTAATTCAACTCCGGCAATAAGTGCCTCCAAATTACAGCGATCGTTACATTTGGGCGAGCAAATGCGCCGCGTTCAGCAAATATCACAAATTGGACTAAACTTAAAAATCTAGGAAAATGAAATCAATAAGATAAATACCAGACAGCGTTATTAATGGTCCAACTACGTGGGTTAGAATTCACTTCTACTCGACTTAAGTCGAGTTCAGAATTCTGAATGGAGCTATGCGATATTCAGCCACGGGAAGGAGTTTTCCAAGGGGCTCATATACTACTGGCGTGATCTGCATAACAGGCTTCAGTCGACGGGCCCGCGGTACGAGCTCCATCATGCTATGGGGTACATTCTTGTGAATTGGGAGTCTCCTTTGGCAATAATATCAGATAGATGAATCTTACGTCGAAACCCCGAATGAGTTTGTTCTACCTGCGATTCCAGAAAATCAATTGGGAATCATGATTTTCCAAGAAGATAATTACTGTATCCGGATAGAGTCAACCTCACCAGAATGTAGGTTCCTCATTGAGGAATCAGGACTGGGGATCGATCAGCCTAAAACCGAATCTCAACAGCAATGAAAATGTCCGGGATCTACTGGCGGGGGTGCATTTACAAGCACATAAAAGTGTTCCTCGAATGAAAGACAGTTATCCTCTATGAGCGGAAGAATTTTCAAGTTCGTACAATTTGGAACCTGACTGGAAGTAAGCCAAAGCTTTGTGCTTCAATCGCGAACAATAAAGGTTTGAAATGTTTTGTAACCCTTTGGAAATTTTCATCGTTTTCTTGTAGTGAAGTCAATAGCACTTCGCACGCCCAGGAGCAAATTTTCTCAGATAACTCAGCTTACGAAAATCGTAATAAAAAACTATAAGGTTTATTGAAATTTCACTTGGGTTAATATGCTGCCCGGTTGGTTTGGGATTATGAAACCCTTTTATTGCACACAGAACCTAATGAAAACCTCCGCAGCCCTTGGAATCAGAATGAGAACATAGTCCTCCAGTCAATGGAATGTATTGTTACAGTACTATGACAAACACATTCTTTCATAGACTACAATTGCATGTAGCAGAAAAAGAAGAGAAGATGGTAGGAAGCAAGCTTTGGGTGGAGGCAAACCCGGAGGAAGACCTAAAGGGAGAAGCACTTCAAAATCAAATAATCTTTTGAGATGCATGGACAAAACGTTTTGGAACGAGAGAGGCTCTCAAGGACTTTAAGCGTCCCTTTGGATCGGAACACCCCAGGAACAGTGTTATTTGCGTTTGTTGTACAGAACGATAGTTAGACACCTATCTAATGAATACTGATTGACAGGAAATGATTTAAATTAACCGTTTGTCAGCCCTTTACCAGATGGTCACCGGGACTACTATCTACTAGATGGAACTAATAGTGGGATATACTGATAAGATATATGTCAAACTGCTGCACAGCTTCGAATACAGTACTCCTCTGTAGGACATTTCGATGAAACTAGAAAAATGCGTGATCAGCCTTCATCTGTCACGCTTGATAAGCTGCAATGTGAAGTTTTATTTCTTGATACAAAAGTTCACGACTTTTAACCGAAATTTCACCAAATTAAGATTACACTCGGGTTTGCGAACTGCATGCTTCAAACAAGCGAACTGGCGCTTGTCCAAAGCCACTCGAGTGATCAAATTAAGTAACCCCTCTGGTGGATAAGTGTCATCGATATTCGAATGTACAAACTTAGGCAAAAAACTTTGCCACAGTCAAATGGTTTAGTTCAAACAAAGACGTTGATTTTTCTTGACCAGATCCGGGGAGTGGTCATTATTCGAAAGAATAACTCCCATTCCAAACTAGGAAACAGCCTTGGTGTCTCCACCAAATCCTCCATTAGGTCTGGCGAGCAGAACATGTCAGAATGAACGGAATCTTAAGTCACATCAACTCTGTAAGAACTAGGATTAGTTCATCTATCGCAAACTGTTTTCGAAAACCACGGCTCGATCGAATCCCCACGACTGTGACTTTATGCATTGCACCCAGGTGCAGAAACCAAATAGCTGGATTTGACTTTGTCAAATTCTGCATGTCACGCTGTGGAACCTCTAAAAAGCTGGTGAAATGCATTCCAAAGTCAAAGCCAAGGTTTTACTATGGGAAAAACTTACAAGCAGTGGCTTTTCTTGTCTCATAGGGTTTGGGCCAAATGGAGCGAGTTACGGTTCATAGAAAGATGAAGAATGTCGCAAATTTTGTTTGTTTCGTGCACTGCTGAGGATGTCGAAATTTAGGAATTGTCAATGTTTCATCCAGTTTCTGCTTGAAAGGACCCATCATGGGCGCACAAATAAGGTGAGGTGGCACGGAATTCCAAATACTGTACAATCTGAGGGCAACTGAATGACACAGGCGTTTTATTCGACATTTGTGGAGTATTAATTTGAATGCAATAACCTGAGGTGAATGTTGGGCCATAAGGCGAATAGTGAACAACATGAGTGATCAGGGTTCTGCATTATTTGATGCACCAAAATCCAGTCCGCTCAAATTCGGCGATACTGTGTGGAGTGCAGCCCCAATGATTCCAGTCTTTCCACATAAGTTTTGGAATGCAGTCCTTTGAACATTTGGGTGGTCATTCTTTGTCCACGTTCCAGAATCTTACTATCGCATTGCATCCATGGATTCCACACTTCAATGGCATACTCTATGTGGGATCGAATTTTGACTGATAACAAACTTGGGGACAGTATGATTTAGGTTTTGTCAAATACTCATTTCAGCAAATGAGCAGGTCTTGCAGTGGTGAACAATGCTCTGGAGCAGTTAAAAAAACAACGAAAAAACAGTGAGATAGAGAACCCTCTCATTCAAGACCCACGGAAGTTGTTGACATCCCAGGAAGTTTGGAAACCGAGTTTTGTGGCGATCGGATACAATCGTACATTTTGATGCGTTGGATTCAATGTCATTTTCGATCTACCATTGATAAGTAGCATTTAGTGTTCTTTGAAGTACCAGCGAGTCCTCGGGTTTCGTCACTGTTTTCCATATTTTTGCATCGTCTACAAACAGTCCCATTTGTTGCCCCAGAATTTTCGTTAGGTCGTTTATTAAAACTAGAAAACATTGAGGGTCAAGTACGGATCCCTATGGAACTCCTCGGGCTACGCTGATATGATCAGATAGTGACCCAGAAATCCGAGCTGCCATAGTGTGTTGTTGGAGAAATTCTTCTACCCAAACCGGTACAATTTCACTTGATCAAATGTCTTGGAGAAGTCAAGCTGTACTACGTCCGTTGCATTGCCATGATCAGCTGCTTTCCCCCCACTTTTCTCGGCCTCGAAGCATGTTTGTGGTAAACGATCGCCTGCGACGAAACCCATTACACCGGGGATAAAAGGTTGCATTCATCCAGGTGACGCATCGACTTGTTTGCAACAATGAATTTCATGACTTCGGACAATAAGAGGAGGTGAGTAATGAGGCGGTAGTCACCTGGGTTAGTACTATAGCCACCTTTGTATATTGGTGAAATTATGCCTAGTTTTCATGTTTGTGAGAGCACAGATTTCAAAGAAAGAATTCGTCGTGTATAAAGCAAATGAGATGAGAAATGAAAGGCTCGGTAGCACTGTACTGTACCATACCATGTAAATGGTAATGTAAAGACGATTTAATCCGGTGGCCGAGTGAGTAGCATGCTTGCGTTTTGCATGTGAAGTCCCGGGTTCGATCATTAGTTGGATTGATGGATTAGCTTTGCTGATGAGACCCAACCAGGTGGAAACAGCTCTTCAGTTCACACTGCAGTTCCTCTATACACGACGAATTCCTTCTTTGAAATTTAATACAATCCTACAGTACTCTCATGAGCACAGATTCGTCGAAAATATGTTGGAATAGTTCACCTAATGGTTAAGCTATATTACTTGCCAGATTGATGAGGGTTTAAGGATGGATGATATCTATTCCCGGAGATGAATTTCTTTTTAAACACTGCATTTTCGATGCTCTGATTTCTGAGGCAAAATTAATTGTGGTCAGTGTTGAATGTGATATGTCCTTGAGTGATAAAGGCAGTTATAGTCCGGTGTTGGCAGATACAATGATCACTTGAGCATACTGACGTTTTGCCATTTCAGCTACCCTCTTTGCTGTGACTGAGATACATGCTGCCAGTCTTAGCGCTGGAACACCGGACTTAACTTTTCTGGAGGTTTTTATGTGGTTGTACAACAGCTTGGATATGAATCGGCGCATCAGTATTTATTGGTACATCGACTTTTCTTCTCACTCCAACTTGGTGCATTGTTTTCGAAGTCAACAGTATGTATACTGTGTTTGTTACAATCACATCGTTTGTAAGCTCCCGATGAGATATCCCTCTATGAAGTCTACTTCTTTTTTTACTCTGAATTACTGATTTTTGATCAGTTGAGTACGTAACGTGTTTGGTCTTGATTATTTCCTTGAGGTGATTCGTAAATTCTTGCCAGGATACCAAGAGATCACACTGTTTGTTGTGAAAATTCCACTGGAATTCTGTCGTCAAAATCTTAATTTTGGTGTAGTCAACAAAAATACAGGAGTTAACTGTAGAAATATGCGGTACGGATGCATAGCAAATATAGTCACACGTCGGCACAGCATGCCACTCCGTCAGAGTTGCAGTAGAAATCGTTTCCATCATGAATTCCTCGTTTACGAACACCAAGTCCAAGACCGTCGATGACTGGTTGGCTTCGAATCTCGTTGAATCTTTCACAAAATTGTAAGGGGGATAGAATTCAATAAACTGAACGAGTTTCCTCTCAAACTGTTGTAGGGAGTTCATTGATATAACCAGGTTTGGGCAAGTGAATTCACCCATAACGAGGGCATGCGTTAACTTCCGTGACAGAATGTGCATGCATGGTTTGCAACAATGTCTCTTTGGCTGAGTTTGTGGATGAAGGAGAGCGGCACACCACACCGATCAAGCAGGTATTACGTTACTATAGTCACACGTTGCACCACATTGAGTCAGAAGCCGCAGTAGGATAATCTAATACCTCAAATTTTAGTTTGCTCCTAAATTAGAGGAACGCTCCGCTGCCCCTCACAGGTCAATTGCGTCTGAGCAGCATCGTGCCGAGTAAGAGTAATTCTGAGTCCAAAATGTCGGTTGTCAGCCAAGTTTCGGTAACTGTAATAATGTGCCATTGATCAGTTTGGCAACGAGGTTCCACCTCAGAAAAGTTGCTGAGAAAACCCCGGGAATTGGTGTAAAACCAATGTAGTTGATCGAGGAGCCAATGGTTAACTGAGACGGCGGTATCCTGATCGGCTAGGGGAAGTTTTGGGGATAAAGGGTTTTTGGGTCTGATGTACCATTTGCCTGAAGGAATATAAATTCCGCGGGAATCCAGCTTGTGGGGAGGCGATGTCTTCTGCCAGAGAAGCACGTTTTGGTTTTGGTTGTGCATGGGTCTCGCACAGTTTCGGTGGTTCCTAATTCTTTCTATTGAATCACTACAGTAAAACAGCCATAGCCACTTCCAGTGTTTCTAGAGTTATTTTCATTAGGCTGGGGCGCCGAAAACATACAGATGAACTGTGTGCCACTGTTAACCCGGGACTTAGGACGGAATGGTTATTCTATGTCGTTACTGAAACGCAATGTTCATTTAGGATAGGCGATAATCGGACTTCATCTGATGAATCCAAAAGGACCCCGAAAAGGTGGACATGTGGTTGATCATGTATGACACGAAGTTCTCTGTTTTGACCAAGGGTTTAGTTTAAAAGTACGATTCGTTAATACTAGAATATGGAACTGATTCCACCAATATCATTTTCAACAACATTTGTTCTCTGTCTGATTCCGCGATCAGTTTAATGCGCTTGAACAATCTTCGGTCAACGAGGAAAGCCAATTGTCGGGTTATCGAACTAAATCACAAAATGAGAGTAATGTACCAAATTTATTCGAAAGATTTCCATCCCGTTTGTTGGAAATATTGGAGTGTTGTTAGCTGNNNTGCATTCTTGTCATCTCCAGTTTCTACGGACATAAATGCTGTGCCATCCTCATAGGTATTTTTTTACTTATATTTGTGATACTCCTTGTATATTTTTAAATATGCAGATGACGCTGTGCTGTGCCAGCCATTTCTTCATATTCCGACCTAAGCTCCTTCGTCGATAATCTTGATTAAATCCAGTCATTTTCCTCCTTATCAGGACTAACCTTAACTCCAGTAAATGTGTTAAGTGTTTATAGAGTTTTGCTCGCTCTCCATATAAGACACCTCACAGTGATAAATAACAATCCTTTATTTAGGATGAACTCTGTCAAATATCTTGGTGTAACTATAGATAACAATCTTCATTGGTCAGCCAACTTCCACAACTGCACTGTTGAATTGCCTTGCTTATCATTTCAAATTCGAATGAATAGTCAGATCCGCGCATTCCAGTCAGTTATTTCTACCCTTGTTTATCAGTGTGTTTTCCCCATCTTACTATACTGTTCCACAAAAAATAACATTTTTTGTGGCTTACTCAAACGGGATATCAAAGTCTTACTCCGCGGTCTAGCTATTATAAACAGCTTCTCTTCTATCCCTGTGAATGAGTTAGCTGTAGAGATTTCACAGTATTCTATAACTTCCCGTGTGCGATTTGCCGAGAGGACTCTCCCAGATCTTGATCACCCATTACAAGCGGACCTGACAAGTTGTCGTTCCCATTCCTCCATACATTCTCAATTTCACCAAGTTTCACCCCAAATAAATGCTGACCGAAATTCGCCTATACCGTGTCTCGCACGTTCACCCACAGACAAAGAGAGAGTAAAAACTGAACTTTATCTTAACCTTGGATTATGAAATGTCCCTATGTATGTAAACATTTTCTCCTCGTTGAATATGTACGGTTCTCGTGTATGACTTTTTAGCTGAAATGAAAGGGAAACAATTGTTTTTCAGTAATTCCTTCTCAAGCCTTTTACAGATTACATGGGTAACATTAGAAAACAGATCACACAGTTAGACACATCAACAATCATGAGTAAGAGTTTATCATAGTCAACTGGCATTTGTCATTTGATTGGTTTAACTAAGTTACGGCATCAGGATAACCGGACGGCGGACACACTCGGCACCGATCGACCACGGGCCATGGAAGTTGGAGTGGCTGAACCAAACGCTTTTGGGCGCAGAGGCAGGGGTCAACTTTTTATCCCGATCGCTTCGGCTATTGCTAGAGTGCGCAGTTGAACACCCTTGCACTTGGTGTGGGGGACACGATAAACAACTCTGAAGGTGACATCCGGATTTACTTGATGTCCGGTGTCGACTAAATGGGCTAGGATGGAGTTGTTTATTGTTCCGGTCTATGCTAGTCTTAACCAGCGTGGGTGATGCTCTTTGATCCGGGTAGATAGCTGTCGTACCGTTCGACCAACATAAGATGCGCCACATACGCATCTGACAGAGTATACAACCATTGATGAGGTCAGCATCGACAGTTTATCCTTGTTTTGAATGTGGATCATTGGGGCGCCGCGAAACAGGCACCGTAACTTAGCAGCGTTAAGGGCGTTGCCAATCTCCCTGTTCAGTCGTCGTTACCTATGTAATCTGTAAACTGCTTGGGAAGGAATTACTGAAAAACGATTGTTTCGCCAAACTGTGTTTGTTCTAAATGCTGTGATGGGAATCTTTCAGACAGTGAAATGAAAGCCTAGGTGCTTGTGAAGGTTATACACAACACAGTACAATACAATACAATGATTTTCTTTCAAATCATCCCTAGTACGCCCTAAAACGTGCCGATATGGTAGCGCTTTTAGTCAGCTCGTTTTGCAACCATGTACTGGTCAATGATTTCTCCCAGAGTAGCATCTTTTACCCCCAGTGTGGGATTATTTCAAACCCAATCAAATATTTCGAGTGTATTTTAGTCTCTCGCGCCGTCTGTTCCCAATCCATAATGCAACAAGCGAGATGAATGGAGTCCAGAAAATTATCCGGAGCTATGATGGGCAGCAATTTCAAATGGTCTTTACAGGCTCTCAAGTTGTTTTGGGAAATTTAGGCCTTCCGCCTTCTAGATTAGCAAAGTCAGACTCCACAAAGAAGTATTTGTCAATCACGATGTTTTCGCAACTTTAATTCATTACTAGGCTAATGAGTTTTCCGGTTAAAAAATAATTTGAAAATTTCGGGTCTGGGCCTATCAATTATCGGCCACGATGTTTGTTATCAACTGAAGACTAAATTATGTGTGCCTCATGAGACAATATTAATCTTCCTGTTTAAAAGAAACGCTCACATGCTTCCCCTTCTGCAAATGAGAATTTGTTCCTCTTTCTTTCTTATCAATGCACACATTCATAATTTCGACACATCCCTCCGCATGCTTCGGTAGAAGAATTCTTCCGTTCCATTTGTCTTGTACGCACCTAACCCCGACTGACTGAAGAACAGAGTTGCAAGTGAATACTGCCAGAGTCTTGTGTGTAGTTTATATATATAGTCCTTTGCTCCCCGTGATTTTTCTACTTTCTAATCAAAGGCGGTCTCCCGGTCAGGGTACCAATACAGTGCAGTATGAAACTAAATATTTTAAGGGACAAATAAGCAAAAGAAGACCATTCAGTTCTATGTGTTAACCGTTTACTCATTTAAGATCCAAGCTTTGTTTTCCTCCAGGCCGTTTTGTGTATTTGCACCGAAAAGACAAGATGCGCGACTTCATGTTGGACAGGATCATCGAGAGTTTAGTAATTCAGTCGGTGCATTGTCGCAAGCAAATAGCGTGCAATGATGGGCGTCTGATGGTGCATTTTGACATACTTCACATTGGTTGATATAGAGATTGAAGCGTAGTTTGTGCGAGCAAAAGAAGTCATTCGCTGGCTTGGTAAAACCAAGAGAGTTTTAAACTTATTACCGGTATTGAGAGGTACCACTCACATTTGTGAGTAGTTTGCGTGAACTGCGAAGTAGGTATATTATTCCCATGGTATCCGTGAGTGGAATAAAAGATTTACTTTTGGAGATGCAGGGGAGACGAACAGACTATATGGTTGGCGATCAACTTTGAAGACACCATCACGAAAATACTAACCAGTAGTTGCAAATCACGTGTTTCGTTCTGTGTCACCTTATTTAAACCTATCCGATGCTGTCCCACAAAAACCTCTCCTTGTCCCGGCCCTGTTTTGCGGGATGCATGGCACCGGTAATTTTATCAGGTTATTGAAATCATTTGTACTTTATAATCTACCGTATGGTCCTGATGAAATATGGTGAAATATATCCGAATGCAAATTGTGCAGCATAAACCTACTCTATTCTCCATTCAAATTCGTTAGGAAAGGAATTTATTTGAAAATACCCCGGACTCTGCTGTTGTAGTATTCGATGAGAATTCAGTTAATTGTTCCCGTCTACCTGAGCTTGACAATAGTGCGTTTGTTTGAACAGATTTGTGACCTTTATCCGACGTGGATGGCCAATAGCGAACATTAATGTCACACAGTGGTTCCATAGCAAGCTGAGGGTCATGATTGTGAACATACCGAGAAATTCCTCTGTTTTGTACACGTGTATGTATGTTAGCCATAGTGTGCCCCCCAAAGATTGTGCATGCTATTAAACTTCCCTAGTCCATCGACACATCCCAGTGAATCTCGCTGATTGGAACAATGAACAAGCAACCATGCATGTGGTTCATGCGAATCTCACGTCCAGTCTTAACATAGAACTACGCACAGCAACATTCGACATCATTATGACGGTCAGATGTACAGTATTAAATCGCCAAACCTTCCCATTTGTTAACCAGGATTCGTAAAATCAACCTGCACAGGAAAATTACTTTTGAATGTTCGCTAACCTCAGAATAGTTCAGTGCTTATGGATGTAACTCACTAACGGTGGCACAGCTGAATTTTGTGCACCGGGTCTAAAGGAATACGGTAGTGGATAACTAATTTAGGGGTTTTGGCTCTAGGATTGTGAGTCGAAGTTGAGAATTTTGCGGGAAAAGTGTAGCAGTGCCTTGAAATGTAAATTTCCCTTTTCACCAGGGCCATTTTCTGCTTGACTTGATGATTAGATGCTGAAAATGGGCTTTATCGCTGTTCTGTATTGTTATCATTCGCCGGTTTCTGAACATTCCTTGTGTAACTATAAAACTGTACACAGTTAAATCGAATGACCTGGTATTTGTGAGCTCCAAAGCAACAGCATTGAACATGAGATGTGCAAGCTATGCCGATTTAGCTAACTGTCTCCAGTTTCTGGTAAATCAGCTTTCAGTTAGTCTTCCTTTTCCACCAGAGTATACATTTGAAGTGTAACAGAAGACAGTTAGACAAATTAAGACCTGGTAAAATCGGCGGTTACAAGAGCTGTCAAACGGGGTGGGGTGGGGAAATCATGTTCAATGATTTGCGCGTTTCTGAGGCAGGTAACAGTTGGGAATGGCGGTGGTGGTAAAAGTGAGGGATAAGGAAGGCAGAGCAGAAGGACCTTTTAGGATGGGGGGGGGGTTAAAGAGGTGGGTGGGTACGGCAGACGGATTCAGGAGAGAGACGGGTTGTCCAATAATGTAAATTTTGAAAGCAATGTAGCAAGTCTATGGAAATTTTGTGAGGATGGAAAGAAAGGGATGAGGCGAATCCTTGGAGGGAAATGATAGTTAATCCGTATGGTGGATTGATGCTTTATGCTCGCGTGTAATTTGAAGGCCTAGAGAATTTTCAACAACAACGGAACAGAGCGGAACAGAACATGATCAAAAACCAGTGGACTATTGCTTCTAGCCATTGGTTTAGGTACTCGAACCAATTTAAATCCGTTCCAATTCATTAATTTCCGAAATGGTCGCTTCTGAAATCGAATGGGAGGATAACGCCTCCGACATGTCGTGCATTTCTTGTTCCACTTTGTACAATTCACGCAAATGGGCCCCACTTAATGGTCTTTCTGTTCGTGCAGTGAAAGGCTCTTCGTTAGGCACATAATTTTTCCACGAACCAATACTCTGTCTGACAGTACGATCCCGTGGTGATGAGATTGTCCGAAATTCTGTGTTCGCACGTTCTTGACGAGTGGTTTCCAGTAGATAGTATCGAGCCACAGCCTCAGCGACCTCACGTCCTTCGGTTTCATTCTCGTGTGGTGTCACAGCGGCCACGGCTTCCAACTTTTTCCGAACCGAGGGAGGCATGAGCAAACTGCTCAGTCCACGCAAACGACTTTCATCTGCCGATTCCGGTTCGGGTCTGGACTGGAGTGAATGTGTGGACTCCGTCTCTTCCGGGTGCACACCACGACTTTCTCGATGCGAGCGCTCTGAATCGCGCATACTTTCCTGACGTCGTTTAGTATCCCCGGACTTTTGAATCTGTTGACGTTTGTAGTTGATAATCGATAAATCTGTTTTGAAAATAATTTATAAAAAAGAAAAACGATATATGGGAGGATTGGAAGAAGCAAATGAAACTTGTATCGCTTGCATACGCTTGTACAGTTTTTTTTACAACAAGCGCCAAAATTCACCCGAAGATATAGCATTTATGCAGGAAATAACAGCGGGCTGTGAGCTAAGAGTATTACACGAAGTTCGACAAAATGAAATGGTTGGTCAAGGTGTTAAAACCAGTCCACAGGTCAATGGTCAAACATACAGTCAAAGGCAGTTTTGAATTGGTGGACATTTCGAACAAGATCAATGTGTAAGGAAAGCACATGGCTTCCTTCGATATCTAATCCCTGTTTATTAATATACTATTTCGTGAGGTTATAAAAATCATCTGCGATCATGTAGAGAAGAAATAGATTAGACTGAGTCAACCAGTGCCCGTCCTTGATTGTCTGTTAGTGCTCTGTAAAACCGGTGTCTATCTCTTTTTTATGAAAAGAGTACAGGCAAATCGATGGTGTCTCTATGGACATCTCACTAGGCCTATTCCTGGAAGACTTGTTTATGTTGCACCTAGAACAAAAAAGAGCGAATATTCTGGAGCGTATTATACCGTACAAAAGATACATCGACGACGTCCTGGTTATAACAGAAAGTTAAAAGAAGCTACGATAATTATGGATGAACTCAATAGACTACATCCAAATAATCAGTTCACAATGGAATATTAATCCAAAACCACGCTACATTTCCTTGATATTAGCACAACCAGAAGAGAAGATGGGACAATTGCTTTATCTCTTTATTGAAAGAAAACCTGGACAGGCCAAAATTTACAATTCGAGAGCTTTATGCCTCTGGAGTACAAACGTGGTTTTGTTTGGGCACTATTTGACAGAACGAGGTGAATCGACACGGAAGATAAAATTGAACAAGAACTGCAAAACCTTCGGAAATTGTTAGAAAAAGTTTACCTCGAGACGTTCGTCAATAAGCATAGCAAACCGAGAATTGTGAAAGAACTGATTGCTTCAGTTCCGAAATTGCGGATCAAATTGTGCTTTCAATTCAAAGGTTATGACGTAAGCCGTCTACTCAACAAACGACTGAGATCAGCAGTCGCCCAAACCTACTATGCAACCGGCTCCAAAATCGTCTACCGAACAACTAGGATACCAACACCTCCAACAAAAGAACGTTTGCCTCTGTACGCCAATTCTAATCTAATTTACCACTTCCAATGTGGGTGCGGAGCGATTTACGTGGGCAGAACATCGCGACAATTACGCAATCGGATAGTGGAACGTATTTCAAATTGGGTCCAAAATCAAACGACCCAACCGAGATCAAGTCCGCTGCATAGAAACGACGGTCAAAACTACAGCGATTGATCGACATCTGCTGATGACGGAACATCAGATCGACCGAAGTACAGCGTTTCGGACTGTCTACAAGTCACAAGTTGTAAGATTGCGAAGTTTTGTTGAAGTGATTGCTATCAATCGTTGGCAACTCCTCCTTGTCTGTCCTTAGCTTACTGACATGATCCCTTTACCCTTCCCCCAGTTTGTTTTATATATTTTAATGTATTTTGCTGTACTTTATTGCCATGCTAAAACACTACATAAGCATTGTATGCTGAGATGCAGTGCAGTCGTCTTAGACATTAATCATGCAGTATTGCAATATGGTCTTTTCTTTTGAAAGGAAGACGTCGTTGCGGATCAGTGTATGGACTTGTGCGTCTTTCAAGTCACAATATGCGACGCTCAACAGGCAACACCGTAAAATTTATTCCACTGAACTGCAGGAAATACACCCTGGGGACCGATCCTATCAAAATGATTCTATTTTAAACTTTTACTTTCTTTCTAATTCCGCTTACATAGTGATAAAATCAATTTTTAGGAAGGAACAAGCGATTAATCAAAGGATCTCTCATACAATACATACAATACAACAAAAGTGTTAGGATTGTAGTCTTGGAATGATTTTTTGCACCGAATCACTCCACGAGACAGTAGTTATGTGAGACTTATTGTTATACAGTTCTCTTCAGAACAAGTGATTTACAGTTCTTTATCATGGGCAAGTATGTGCGAATGCATAATTGGGTTAGTTGTAAGCTTGCTTTTGCAGTTCCGACAAGGAACGTCCGCCTCGATCCATTCAGAACATAAAAAACTGACTTTGTTTACTGGTGTTATAATTCCAAAAGACGGTGCTGGTCGAGGATAAACCTTTGCTGCCAATAACGGTCAGGATATGGTTTAATTACCATTCATATAACAAAATATCTCATTCGGAACAAGTTTGCAGAATTCCGGCCAAAGACTAGGATCTGTAATGGAGTGGTCCACTGTCAGATGCGCATTCTTATGGTCACCGTACCAAACAGCAACCGTTTGCTCCAACAGGTCTTGTTCATTTTTGGTCGTTGAAGGAAACTGCTGATCGCATTATTTTGCGTACTACTCAGAAGTGAGTAGTATCTCACTACACCGGGACTACACTTGACGGAAGGCGTGTGTGGATTACACGAAAAAAAAAATTATGCGTTATCCAGTAAATCATAAAGAATGGGAGTTTCAAGCACGATGGTAAAGTTGAGTAAAACAAGATTTTATTCAACTTCTTCTCCTCAGTCTCCATATAACGCTTATTTATTGCCGACAGTCTGAGCTGTCAAATGGTCTGATCACGTGTTCACGCAATAGATAGTGCAATACAAGTAATCAATTGTTTTGAGCCGGTTATTTTGCTATGATAAGGATGTTTCGGGTTTAACCTTGCAGTGCACATCAGAAGTTTAGAGATAGGCAATATTTTCCATCTTACTCCGTTTATAAAACAATTGTAAAGTTCCTTTTTATGGTACCAAAAAGTCTCAAAGAATTCCACAATAGGAAATGTATGAAAATTTATCCGTTCTCTTAATAAGTAAGTCAAAATAGGATATGCGAATATAATGGGGAAATTCTAGTCATAACTGGAACAATTTGTTTCCGCTGTTTACAGATTGTTTTATCTAGGTCATTTTGATGATTTAACAAGGTCAGTCAGAAGACTACAAGCGATTGATCCGTACACTCTGGGTATCAGATTGAAGTTTACATATCTAGTAACCCAGCATGAGAAAACTCACTGTCATTTTGTAATGATGTTTTACACTATATTGAGACTGCTACTGACCAGAAAATTGAATAAAAGAACAATCTTGTATGAAGATTGTTGGGTGTACCATTCCACGGATGGCTATGTTAACCACAACTTTTCCCATCAAGCTTTAGCCAAAATACGCAATGCTTCAGCCGCGACCCATAATCATTTAGATTCGACGCACCATCTTTCGTTACGCCGCACTAGGCGAGTCAGATCAAAAGGTATTGGAATATTCTAAAGTCAACGGATGTTGAAAGAGAAATTATTTTCTACAAATGTTGATGTTGCAAAGCTTGGTTAAGAAATAAGAAAGTGTGTGGGTGGCATGCTACAACACATGTTACTTGGAGAAGGTTTAACCGATGTGCTCGTATCGCCAAACCATTTGACACATCTCGTACGGCTTCAGTGTTCTTTGTATAATATGCGATACTCCTGTGAGTAAAACTCTCAAATGTAACTCAAACGGTGCATTGTTTTGCATTCACAAACCCTGAAATAAATCAAAAGGCATATGATTACCGTTTCGTATAATCATTTAAAACGAACGCTGTTATTGAGATATGGATACAATAAGAGGTCGAGGATAATAAACACTATTCACAAAGGAACCCCTTTAGGGTACCGTTTTCCAAGAAGCTATAGATAAAACCCGTAGTAATCAAGCCTCGACCGTTGCAGAGTAGATAAACTGATGATAGTTGTGAGCAGAGTTCACTTGTGAATGCTAAAGCTTGATGGGGAATGGTGTAGTAAAAGAGAGAAATAAGTTCATCAAAATTTTTTCTTTTATGGGTGTTCTAGTTGGTCACTTGATCTAATCTCGTATGTTTATGAACTGCTCAACTGTGAACCTAATGGTATTT
>UZAN01048455.1:3122-24080 GCA_900618425.1 Echinostoma caproni | reverse complement strand
ACTTGGGAAGCCTGTTCCAACTGTCGACTGTTGCTTAAAAAGTGCTTCCTCACGTTCAGTCTACACCTCTGCTTCATGAGCCTGAGCTCATGCCCCCTAGTGCGGTGTTGGGGAGATAATATGAAGGGAAAGTCCGATCCTATCCCCGATATTCCCTTCATGATTTTGAAGGTTTGTATCACATCCCCTCGCAGTCTCCTTCTTTCTAATGATAAAAGCCCTAGAACCTCTAGTCTTTCCTCATATGTTTTTCCCTCTGTCCTTCAAACATTCTTGTGGCCAATCTCTGAACTTTCTCATTAAACAGGCAGCATCCCTCTTGAATAAGGGTGCCCAAGCCTGTACACAATACTCTAGGTGTGGTCCGACTATGGTCTTGTGAACGGGAATGAAGACTTCCGGTCTTCCGCATGTCAAAACCGACCGTAGTCTAAATAATTCCCCCCTAGCCCTGCTCGCCGCTACTTGACATTGGTCAGACCATTTAAAGTTGTTCGATATCATGACCCCCAAGTCTTTAACCTTAGCAGCGGGTTCGACGGCGAGTTCGTGTTCTTCCGAGTGAACCACCATTCTGTCAAGTGCCCCTGTGAGCACATGACTCTTGGTAGCGTTAGGATATAGGTCCCATTCTTTTGCTCATCTAGCNTGCTCATCTAGCTACCTGCTCTAAATCCCGCTCCAGATCACTTCTCCCATTCGAACCAACCACTTTGATGTCATTTGCAAAAATGTAGCATGATGATTTCAGAGTGCTTGGCAAGTCGTTTATGTAGAGAATAAATAGAATCGGTCCTAATACTGAGCCTTGTGGAACTCCGCTAGTCAGCTGAACTGGTGTAGACCTGTTCTCACCAACCGTCACATAGAACGAACGTTGTGAGAGAAAGTCACTTATCCACCAATGTTCTCCAATGTTCAAGACATGGCGTCTTCCTATGTTGAGAGGTAAAACCCATGTACCTTCCCATTTCTATTCTCCGATGTGATCCTACAACCAGCTATTGCTGGAGTGAGATCATCATGCTGCTCACATATCCCCAGAGCATCGGAAAATTTAGGCTTTTTTCTCATGCAACTTTCCCTGCAGAGTGATATTTCTAATACGTGTGACAAGGCGGTCACTTAATTGCTTCTCCAGTCTGTTCCCATAATTTTATTTTGAAGCCTGTTTGTTCAGCAGCAGGATGAAATCTCGACAGATCATTGTCTTTGCACGAACCAATAAGTTGATTTTTACCCTCCCCGTGGCTTGAAATTCAACAGAAATCACGTGGAAAGAAAGCAATTGTTTTAGCAACTGAAATGGTAACAGCCGGATTGTCAGGGAAACGGGATTTTATAGTGGAGAATACATTTCTTTTCCGCCGACCATGAGAAATGGTATGGACTGTTTCCTCTTCCCTTTGTGATGTAGGCTGCACCGAAGCTCGAAACGTTCCACCCATTCTTCAGTCTCAGACGGATGTGAATGTAGCTTAAGGAATTCAGTAGTATGCAACTCTGTGCCGGGACGGCAATCGTAGTTTTCAGAATGGGAATCGAAATCAAATATCGCGAACTCGGAATCGGACCGAAAACCCACTGAATAGCGCAAAGTCAGGTAGGACCAAGGACGAGCTGTGGATACAGTTAATTCTATTCAGAAAGTCATGAAAAATATATATAAGAAGCCTCAAACTATCATTGGTCGATTCTTCAATGTCCAATCGACAAGGATATGGTTTATTTGTTTGCCTTCTTGCATTCAGACAATCCGGTTGGTGCCAACTGGGACCACAGGATTGATCGGTTATTCCGTGTTTTCATTGGTTACCGGGAAGCTGTATCGTGGTGCGTGCGTACTCGTTTCGCGATCACAAAAACTCATCACTGATAGTTTTTTATGGCATAATATCAAGAAGCAAATCTGCCAATGAGCAGGTCATCGCTTGTCCTGCCAAAGTAACAAGGTTGCTCGGCACACAAAGAGCCCAATAGGTTCGTTCTCAGACGTTGATGAACGGTTTTACCACGTACACGTGGACCCAGTGGGCCCCTGCCATCGAAAGCGTGTATCTAAATCTTCACCTAAATTGATTGTTTCATCCGCTGGCCGGAAGCTGTACCCTTGTAGTCCGCATCCGGCGAAGCAGCGGCACGAGCCTTCGTAGAGGTTCCGGTAGCAAACTTTGGTTGTCCTGCAGTTGTTACAACCGACAGGGGTTCGCATTCTGGAATGTGCTCTGGCGGCCCTGGTCAGATTTTTACTAGCCCGTGCCCAGCTGCGACTGTATTACTATTTATTCACTGAAGACAAACCAAAACGGGCGAGTAGCCAAACGACAAAGGGCTTGCAGACGCTTATCAATGGCACTATCACCTCCCCACAATTCTCTTGTGAATCAACATCCCATACCACACCAACCGGAACTATTTTTGAAGTTGATGCCCATTATTTCCGTGTCCAACCATCAAGCGATTCAAACATTCGGACTAATAAACCACAGGGAACATTGCATGCACCCTAATTGAAGACCGCCTAGCCTTCTATGACGGGAGCTCTGCAGTGATACAAAATACCTTCCATTCTACATATACTCAATCCGGCTGTTACCATTTCAGTTGCTAAAACAATTGCTTTCTTTCCACGTGATTTCTGTTGAATTTCAAGCCACGGGGAGGGTAAAAATCAACTTATTGGTTCGTGCAAAGACAATGATCTGTCGAGATTTCATCCTGCTGCTGAACAAACAGGCTTCAAAATAAAATTATGGGAACAGACTGGAGAAGCAATTAAGTGACCGCCTTGTCACACGTATTAGAAATATCACTCTGCAGGGAAAGTTGCATGAGAAAAAAGCCTAAATTTTCCGATGCTCTGGGGATATGTGAGCAGCATGATGATCTCACTCCAGCAATAGCTGGTTGTAGGATCACATCGGAGAATAGAAATAGGAAGGTAAATGGAAAACGACATGTCTTGAACATTGGAGACTAACGGCTGGTTGTGGGATGCAGCCACGGCGGTCTTTCACTAGTACCGACGCGGGAGGCCTGACTTCTCCCATTGTGGGTTAAAAGCCAGTTTTTGATTGGACGCTTCTCTGTATATTCAACAGAATGAAGTAAAATGAAAAAGAAAGGAAAAGATTCTACCGGTTCAATTCTTGCAGCAGGTTCACATTCGCTAAATATTACCTGTTTTTCAAACTCGGCTCTGCATCAAAAGCTTTTGCTTGTTTTCTGGCGGAGGGCTGTTGTAGTGACGATGATTGTACTAATAAAAGGAGCAATCCACGAGGACATTTTTTGTTCATATTTTCTTCACAATCAACCTGGACTCCAACTGTGATATTTCGTTCTGTTTTACTTCACTGCTTGTGTTTTACTGAGCACGGTTTTCCGCTCAGGTGTATATAGAAGCTGGGTCCTGTTCTAACCCATGCAACACGTGTGACACGTTTTCGCTTTGCGACTGCATTTATTTACTTGCATAGTTTATTCGCCATATCGGCACTTATTCGGTACTTTCTAGTACCATAATACGCCAATCAACGTCTACGACCACCGCGAGTGTTTTGTCTACCTCGGGCAAAACAACACAAGGAAGGCGCGCGCGGAATTCGAGATCCGTGAGGAGTCTTATCGGCGGGCCGTCAACCTCGATTAGCTTCATTGGTGACCCCGAAACGTCTACTTTGTTAGTCAAATGTAATTTGCTTCTCATGGTTTTCTCCAGATTTATTCTATTTGCACGATTTACTTTTATTCCAACTGTACGGTGGCCCAGGAGGGAAAACCGCTAGACAATTAGGAACATGACATTCAGGCTTTTAGGTAGTAGCGTTATTCCCCCACGACCCCAAGGTGTGGTGCTGCGTTGGAAATACAGCTCGCAGTTGCAAGAAACATTGCACCTANGAATGAAAGCGGTATTACTCGCCTGCCCGCTTCCTCAGGTTGGCCGTCCGCTTTTCGTATGTGACCATCACGCAAACACTAAGTTCCTCGTAGATATGGGAGCCCAAGTATTAGTCTCTCCTATCGGTAGCAGAAAGCCACGAGCTACGACGCTTCGGCTATGCGCTGCGAATGGCACTCACATGCCTACCTTTGGAACAACACAATTAGCGGTCAATCTGGGTGGGCAACGACGGTATCCATGGACGTTCATTCTGGCGAATGTTCCCACTGGAATACTGGGTATCACTTTCTTGCAATACCATGAATTGCTTGTCAATTCACTTAGACTGCAGTTGATCAACCCATCGTAGAATATCAAATTCACGGGTTTCAAAGCCCGAACAGACATTTACCGAATCACGGGTTTTATGCCTGATATTCCTGTGGATTTCCAGACATTGATCGCCCGATTCCCCAGGTTGACTAAACCCATCGAGGATTTAACACTAGCGACTGGTTGTGTTGCATACTACATAGTCACAAAGGGTCCATCAGTCACGACACGGCCTTGCCGACTGGCGCCGGACAAATTAGCTTTTGCTAAGCGTGGGTTCGACACTTTACTTTCAAAAGGTATCGTGCGTCCTTTTCATAGTCCATGGGAATCTCCTCTATACATGGTTTTAAAATAAGACAGCATTAACTGGAGACCATGTGGTGACCATCGGTCACTTAACGTAGTAACTCGCTTCGATAGTTATCCGACCCCACATATACACGACATCACGGCATAACGTTTTGTCAGACCTTCAGCCTAGCTCTTCAACCTTCTGGACGCCACGGTCAAGCTTACATCTGACTGGAAACAGACCTTAAATTTCTCGATCCATAAGATAGGTGCAAATTAGCGGCTTCACACTGCCGCGCGATAAGTCTGTTTCTCTCACTCAAGGTCATGGACAATGTGTTTAGGGGATGACTGAGCTCGCATATAGCAGTGAACAGTCTACTTGCTGTTTCAGCACGTGTTCATGAAAAAGAGGTCATGTCTCACAAATCTTTTGCCTGTATCTCATGAGGTCACAGGCAAATTGGTCGGGGTGAGATTGGGGTTCGCGACATGGGATTCGAGAAGGCCTTTGACTCCGTTTACCACCGATATCTCCTTGCCTACGGAAACGCACCCAATATATATGAAGTTATCCTCCAATGGACTGTAGCCCACCCAAGTAACCGATGAAGAATTAGGCGAGAGCTAGACAAACATGCGTTTCCAGCGGGGTTTCCCCGGGTTCAGTTTTGTGGCCGCTTCTGTTCTTGATCTATATTGACTACTTAGATGGTGATCTCGCATCTCCGGCATTCATCTAAGCAGATGATCTCAAACTAGCAAGTAGTCCGGAAGGTAACGAAATGCAGGAAGACTTAAATAGGATATACAAGTGGAAGACGGAGTGGGAGCCACTAATAAACCAACAGTTTTCTCGTGCAGAGTGAACAACGCCTGGAAAAAGCTGCCTACGGATGTGGTAGCGGCAGAAACAGTTGCCGTCTTCAAGCTCTGACTCGACCAGTGTTGAGAGGAAGTGTTCCCGGAGGAAGTCTATCTTAAAGAGTGCACTCAGACTACCAATTCATCTCTCTCGTTTACTTTCGTCCTGCTCTATTCTATTCACTCTTAAAGCGAACAATTTAAAAATACTTTACTTATGATTTCATACTGGATTATCCCCCGACTCTTTTGACTTGCCGGAGTCCCCGCTAGAAGGATCAACCACGAAGGGGTGAGGTGTGCGATGTCAAATAAACGGCGTGAAGCTGCATAACCTTAAATGATTGGTCCTTCTGACAGAGTATAGGGGCTGCCACCCTTACTCTTTTGCAGACGATCATAGCTCACAAGTGCAAGAAATTTGATGGTATCTTGCCTCAGCCGCACGTCCTGGGACCCAAACTCAGCATGAAGAACTTCAATATAGAACACTCGTAGTGATAGGGATCAATCCGTGGGCCTACTACTGAGTGAACTATGGAAGCTGGATTGGCCGTGGCCATCTTCTTTATTGTGCTATCTGAACTGATTTGCTTAGAGGCTTTCTGCCCCGTACATTATTACATTTTCTCTATGTCCGAGAAACATTTCAACGAAAAGAAACACAGATACCTTTCAAGGACGTGGGACATATGGGCAAATCTCTAGAAAGATTATTGCCTAAGCATATGGTCCTATACTTGGTAGGGCATGAGCTACTGAAGCCAACTAAAATTGGCTTTATTAATGGGACATCTCGGACATCGTACGCCCCTCCGAAATTCCACGGGCGACCCCTCTCTATATGTTTCCCAAAAATTTATCCAACGACTAACGTCCATTAGAAGATTTCGCGCACTCAACCGCGTGAAAACCCCGGATGGGTACCCAATCTCCCACATCGCGAATCTCAAGTTCAACCTAGCCGGCAGAACTGTTTTCAGCCTCATCCATCTGGTTTGCGCGTACAACTAGATACCGGTCGCGGAGGCTAACATCTTCGAAACAGATGTAGTCACACCGTTTGGTCTTCTCGAATTCCTACGTATGCTATTCGGTTTAAGCAACGCCTCACCTCCTTTCCAGCTTTTTGTGGACAACGTTTGCAGAGATTTAGACTCTGTTTTTGTTTACTTAGACGATATCCTAGTAGCCAATTCATTGCGTGAGTAATTGTTCAGACTGGGAACAATGGTTAATTACCCTAGACAGACGAAGTGATATCTGGATCCCGCGCCGACTCAGCCGAACTAGTCGAGCAACGAGAGCCGAGCTGCACCTATTCTCTGACTCTTCCGAAATGGTATACGGAGAAGTTGCCTACGTAAGTCGGTAGCATGAAAACGACGAGGGGAAGACAGAGGTACGGCTTGCCACATCACGGATGACCCGGTTGAAACGCTTATCAATAACCCACCTTGAACTTACCGCAGCAGTGCCAACTGCGCGCATAACAAAGCAACAGTGACAACACTTCGAGATATTTGAGGAACGGGTCGTGCTCTGGGCCGACTGCGATATCGTGATACACTGCATTAATGATGTTAGTACTAGGTTTAACACCTTTGATGACAATCCAGCCGACCATTGCTCCCGGGGCTTGAAATCACTCCGCGATTTTCTGGAGGGGATCCGCGGTTCTCGTCACTCTGTACAAAGCCATAGGTAGACCACACTTGAAATACTGTGTTTAATCATGGGCACTCCACTTTCGGAAAGACATCCAATGTCTGGAAATGGTGCAAATTCTGGCTACAAGGCTGATGGTGGGATAGAAAGATGGGACAAAAGGGCGCTAAGGCATAGCTTCGAGGAACCCAAGACCACATGGAAAAGTGGGGTATAAGGGGTCCAAACGAGGGGCCAGTAACCGTCGTACGCAGCAGCCGACAAGTACTCCCTAGAGAAACGGGGTTGTGATTATAGAGAATAAATTGAGGAAGAGGAAGACTTGCTTGCCGAGCAGGTCGGTCAGTGAGGATGATGATTGTTCGAACTTCGACACCACTGCGGCGGACGTCCATGGTAGAACCTACGGACGCAGAAACTAGAAGTCGTAGGACAATAGCCAAAACAGACCCATGAAAAATGGGGTCACAGTTCGGGCTTAAAATGCCAAATTGCGGAAAAGTTAGTTATGCTATGCGCAAATGCATGCAGTATCCGGAACAAGTGGACAGAGCTAGTAAGATATAAACAACTGCCGAGGTAGTGCAAAGAAGGTTCACCCGGATGATAAGTGGACTGTAGGATAAGTTATAAAGAAAGGCTGGCGGCCCTTGACTTATTCTCATTGCAACGCCGACATTCAAAAAGCTCAAAGGACTGTCAATAGCAGATAGATCCTTGTTTATGCCAAATCTCAGTCCAACCCGCAGAGGGCATATACTGAAGGTGATGAAACCACAGGCCAACGGAAGTGTCAGGTCGCAATTTTTCTTCCACCGCGTGGTAATCGTATGGAACAAGTTACCATTTACAGTAGTGACAGCAACTAGCCTTCTGCAATTCAAATTGAGACTAGACAACTGCTGGGACGAGTTGTTTCCCGAGTATGACTGACATTAGCCTCAGCCATTATCCACATCCCCTTATGAATCTGTATTTTTATTTCACCCTCACTTCTTTACATCACACACCTCACGCATAATTACTCAGCTCCCGGGAAGCTTTCATGACAGGCGTAGCAGTCCGCTGAGGTGCGGCGCCTTTCAAATGATTGAAATTGCTCATTCCCCGAGGGCAATCCTTTTCTTCATCTCCTTTCTTGTAGGTACAAAATCCAGCACACAAATGTGGAACTACCTGACAGTCGTAGTACAGTGGGAACCACCAGCTCACAAGTATGAGAACCTGGACGTTCACTGGCAGAGGGCTAAAGTCCTATGACCCGACATGACCTGACCCACAATATTAAAGAGTGATCATCTAGTGATAAAAGTGACCCTCAATTCCAGGGAGTCTAAAGCGCCTAGCCGGAAAGTTAGGAACTTCAGCAAAATGGACACAAGTGGTCTGCAGGCAAGAGCCATAACTCTAGAATGGGAAGCATAAAGAGATCAGATCACGGTGGAGGCTTCCTGGTATAGAATCAGAGGTAACCTATAGGAATTCAAAGACGAGTTTGCACCCCTTAAGTTTGGCAAAAGTTGTAATAAGCCTTCATGGTGGTCTCTGGCAATAAGGAGAGCAATACGGAAAAGAAACAGAAGCCGGAGACACTACAGGGAAGCTGACACCTAGCTGGCATCCTTGTTTATGCCCAATCTCCATCCAACCCGCAGGGGGCATGTACTGAATGTGATGAAACCACAGGCTCACGCTTCGTTGTTCCACCTAGCTTACGACCCCAGATACTCGCAAAGGTACATACAGCGCATCCAGACATTTGCAGGATGAAAGCATTAGACAGAGAATATGTTTGGTGGCCTTAGATGGATGAAGATATTGACCGACTAGCCCGGACATTTGAGGTATGTCAACGATTTCAAAGGAATGCATCACCAGTTCCTCTGAGTCCTTGGAGTAAGCCCGAAAATCCTTGGCAGTGGATTCATGTAGATTATTTTGGTCCGCTGAACAACTGATGGTTGATGCACATTCAAAGTAGATCAAAATTTATCCTGTGTCCCACACCAGTTCGGCGACTACAGTAAGTTGCCGGCGTACATCATTCAGCACATTCGGTATTCCACAGACTCCGGTGACCGATAGCGGTACTCCGTTTACCAGCGAGGAGTTTAAACAATTCTTCCAAAGAAATGGCATAAGTCATGTTAGTACTGCCCCTTACCATCCGGCCTCCAATGGGCTGGTGGAACGAGCCGTTCAAACCGTCAAACAAGGTTTACTGAAACAATAATCTGGGACGATAAGGACCAAATTGGCGAGGTTCTTATTGGCATATCGTACAACCCAAACAGAAAGCACGGGAAAAAGTCCGGCAGAACTAATGTTTGAACGGAAACTTCGAACCTGCCTGAGTCTCGTTTTTCGAGAACCAAGAGCTGATATCATGGAAAAACAAGAAAAATGAAAGATAGATATGACGATTCAGCTAAACACAGGAAATTCGACGGAGACGACTTAGTGTACACGAAATTATCACATGAGCCATCTTGAGAGCCGGGTTTAGTGAGGTGCACTAACAGCCAGCAGAGTGGAATCGAGCTTTCAGACGGAAGAATAGTGACACGCCGTAACGACCGAGTTCGTACTAGACATACCCGAGGATAAACCATACGAAACGACTCCTGTTGTTGAGAATAGTTCCATATCCCACCGTGAAGACTCAACACCTAAACAGACCCTCTGCCGGTCAAGCAGAGAATCCAAGCAAGTGGACAGATATCAGGTAGGATAAGGTCTAATTACACAAAGTGGAAAGGAATGTGACATGTGCCAACGTCAATTATGCCGTCGATCAATTCTCCGTCCCACTTGCCGGTGCTTATCTCTCAGACGAAGACCAGTGTTCACCTCGACCACATACACATGCACACATGCGGGCGCTCGCCCTCTCGCACACGCAAACAGACACCACAACTCATTTCTATTGGTTGACCTGTTAGTCATTGTCCTATTGTAGATTGTCATGTGATGCATGATTCATTCAGTAAAGCTATGTGCTCTGGACTATACGTGTTCTGTGCCTTGTCCTCCGGGCTGACTACGGGTTAGCTTGATTGCGACTAACTTCATCACTCAATTGCGATTTCTTTGACGTGCATTCCACTTAATAGTTCTTCAAAGGTTGATCCACAGACGCGGTGGCCCGACCAACATCTACTCCATCAATGATTCCAACTCGAATAAATAAATTAATAGATGTATATTTCACAAAGCCTGAATCTGAAACAAAAGGGCGAAATTCGGCAGTCTGGGGTAATGCCCCGCTGAGAAGCGGAGAGGGGGAACACAGAATGTTGGGAAATAATATGCGGAGAGGAGTAATGCCCGAAAGTGATAAATAAATAAGTAAAAGAAAAGTTCACAGGGGCGGATTAGTGTGATCGATATGACTTTTGGGAACTACCCTCCTGCTTTGTTTCATATAAGTGGCACACAACCTCTTCAGCATACAAACCTGCACAAGGTCCTAGGCTTCTGGTTAAATAGTAATCTCTCTTTTTCATATCATAACCAGTTAGCCAGCAAATCTGCTTCCGTGTTCTTCACCCTCTTTTCGGGTCTTTCCCCCATATCCCAAGAAAGACTTCTCCACTCATTTATGGCACCTATATCCGTCCCCTCCTAGAATATGGTAGTCAAGTCGTTCATTCCGGCCTGATCCGTGATCGTGATGCTCTGGAACGAGTTCAAAGAGAGGCAACTAAAGCGGTGGTTAGAATGCAAGATCTTCCCTATCCTGAACATCTATTGGAGCCTAATCTTTATCCTCTGGAACTCAGGCGAATTAGGGGTGACTTATTTCTTCTACACCACCTGTTCTCCTCGGGCCTAGTAGATAAGTTCTTCACTTTAGCCCCCACGGGTGGAACACGGGGTAATAGCAAAAAGCTATGCAAACCTCAAACCCGAACCACACTTCGAACATCCTTCTTTAACTTCAGGGCAATTTAGCAATGGAACGCATTGCCAGAAGAGATAGACTCTTCAACAAGCAAAGCGTCATTCAAGTCTCGACTTGATAAGTATCTAGGTCTAGTTGCCAGCTCCTGAGTCCTCCCTTGAAAAGCTATATATACATATGTATTTAAAGACAAACAAAAAATATGTTTTATTCTTTTGTTTATTATTTATTTTACTGTAGCCCTTTTTAGTTATTCTATGCCTGCCCATTTACCATAGCTCATTGTTACATTTATGATTAATGTTGCCAGAATAACTAGCACCGATGGTCCCCGGGCAAGAAGATATATTGCCCCTTCAGTTTTCTCTTATTTTCCAGTTGCATCTTCCAAGAACAGAAAACAAGAATTCATCAAGGATCCGGGACCATTGGGCACCAGCCTCGAACCCGAGAGTCACTTCAAGACTTCAAAACTACTAAACAACAGACCCCGACTCCAGTTGCGAATGAAGCTTCAGTTCTCGCACTCGCCGAATGACCGGATACTTTTGGGACCGTACCACGGACTAGGCGCACCTCAAATAATCACCAAATATTACCCGACTGGCTGGAAGTAGGCAATCTACCTGGCTGGTGTTTTCTGGAAACGATGGGTTTGAGCGTACTTGCCTACCCTACAGGCGCGCGAAAAATAGATACGTAAGGAAAGAAACCTTGGAGTCGACGACATAGTACTGCTTGGAGACGAACGACTATGAAGAGATGAATGGTCTCTGAGAGTCATTTGAGAATTTCACCCGGATGAAGTTGAATGATGCATTTATCGATCCGTGAAAATTCTTCGTGTAAAATTCCAGACAAACCACCTTTGACCCAATTTCACGTTTTCACTTGCTCAACACCATTCGCACCATACATGAATACACGTTTACCGTTTTACACCATCTGTTTCTACATCAATCCCATTATTTTACTTTGTTCGTTTGTGCTTCACCCGGGCCCTATTTGTTTTAATCGCGACCTGACCGCTCAGATTTGACTCGTTCGAGTGTAGTGTGACGGTGAGCATGCTACTCCTGTTCAGATACCTTAAATTACAATAACGATAACATTCGGCTGTTGATTGCAATTTGTTTTGAGATTACATTTGAGGTTTGTACATAGTATATTGACCGTTTATAATTGCAGTACCGTGGAATTTTTCTGGATCATTCGGCTACGCGTTCCTCAGTTATCTATTGGGAGACACCGTCACACCGTTTGGTCTTTTCAAATTCCTCCGTATGCTATTTGGTTTAAGCAACGCCGCACAGCCTTTCCAGGATTTTGTGGACAACGTTCGTAGAGGTTCAGATTCCGTTTTTGTTTACTTAGAGGATATCCTAGTGGCTAGCTCATCGCGTGAGGAACATCTGGCGCACCTCCAAGCACGTTTTGATCGCTTGGCACAGCACGGTTTCACGGTCAACGCACAAAAATGAGTTTTCGGTGCCTCCAACATTGATTTCCTCGGTCATCACTTCACAGCCACTAGTATCGAACCGCTAAGTGACAAAATCCAGGTAGTAATAGAATACCGGGAGCCCACCACATTTAAGCAGCTCCAACGTTTCCACGGTTTAGTCAACTTTTATCGTCATATCTTCCATCAACGTGCGCAGGTTATGCAGCCACTCACTGACCTACTTAGGGTTAAAACAAAATTTTAGTGTTCACACAATTCACTCGAGACGCCTTCAGTGCGTTAAAACGGACAATGAGTACCGTCGCAACATTAACCCACCTAGACCCCTCCGCCAAACTAGCATTCGTCACCGATGCGTCCAACCACGCAATTCGCGCCGTCCTCCAGCAACAGGTGAGACAGGGATGGCAATCAATAGCTTTTCTCTCCAAGAAACTACAACCGACCAAATCAAGGTGGAGCGCCTTCGGTCGAGAACTCCTGGAGATCTACCTCGGTATTCGCCACTTCCGCCATCTCCTCGAAGAACTGGACTTCATGGTCCTCACCGACCATCGTCCTATCGCTCACGCCATTAAGCCTATCACCAACAGATCCGCTCCACGAGAGTCACGACAATATATGTGTGACTGGTGACATATCACTGGTGTCAACAACCCTGTAGCGGATGCCCTCTCAAGCATCCATTAATTGGATAATCGTTACCCAGAAGCCATAGCTTGAACCGGCGACACTGATATCGAGCGACTGCGCAAGCAATCAATGCTCCGCATCGAACACTTGCCACTTCCTTCCTCGGAAAAAGGTGTATTGCGACATCTCCCTAGATAACCCTGGGCCAGTAGTCTCATCAACCTTACGCAGAAAGGTTTTCGAGACACTGCATAACTTTTCACATTTATTCATCCGTGCCTCCGTAAAAATCATCACTGATCGTTTCGTTTGGCACAACATCAAAAAGGACATCCGTCAATGGCCACGTCAGTGCTTGTCCAGCCAACGTAACAAAATTACTCCTCACACAAAGGGCCCATTATGTTCGTTTCCCGTCGTCGACGAGCGCTTTCACTACGTCCACGTAGACTTAGTG
This sequence comes from Echinostoma caproni, assembly GCA_900618425.1. NCBI lineage: Eukaryota > Metazoa > Platyhelminthes > Trematoda > Plagiorchiida > Echinostomatidae > Echinostoma > Echinostoma caproni. The sequence goes on along the minus strand of UZAN01048455.1, from coordinate 10,576 downwards.
GGACCCCTGCTACCATCGAAAGGGTGTATCTATATACTCACCCGTATCGAACGTTTCACGCGGTAGCCGGTAGCTGTGACTTTGTCCTCCGCATCCAGCGAAGCAGCCTCATGAACCTTCAGGGTGGTTTGGATAGCTAGCTTCCGTTGTCCTGCAGTGATTACGACCGATCGAGGTTCTCATTCTGAGAGTGTTTCGCAAAACTACTTAAGCATCTAGACATTCGCCACGTTCAGATGACCGCTTACCGCTCGGCAGCCAACGGGATGGTAGAGCGTTTTCATCGACACCGGAAATGTGCTCTGGCAGCACAGGTGAACCCAGACTGGAAGGACTCTCCACCTTTGGTCCTCTGCATTCAAAAACTCGGGAGCAAATCTTCGGTCAAGAAAACGCAGATACCCATGAAGAAAACTTCCGCCAGCAGAACGCAGCAAAAAAGAAAACTGGCACGTTCCCATCCTTCTCCCCGCTTCAGCACAATATGGGTATCGGAGACCTTTTACCGACAGCCCCGTCAGTCTTTTACTGAATCGTGCCCAGCTGCGACGGTCCTCCTATTCTTTTCTCTGAAGACACCAAAATGAGGCAAAGCACGAAACGACGACGGGCCCGCAGACGCTTTTCCATGGCATTTTCGTTTCCCCATATCTTCTTGTGGACCAGCATCCCCTGCCATATCAACTGGAACTGTTGAAAGTTGATTCCTAGTAGTACCGTGATATCTCACCAAGCGATCCAATATTTCAAACCAGAAAACCACAGCAAGTAATGTATGCACCCTTATCTAAGACTCTCCCTACCCTTCTAGGTGAGGGGAACTCTGTAGTTACCAATCAACTCCCAATTTACATGTACCCTTCTACCTTTGCATCTCATTGTTTCACAACACCAAGGCCACCTCTTTGGTCAGCGCGTGTTTGCTTTTACTTTCCGCACGCTTGCTTATGCTTCCGTATCTCTCTTTTGCTCTACAGATCATAACAATACAACCCGTCCAACGTTTCGTAAATCGTCTCGTTTTGTTTTCGTGCTATCGTTTATGTGCGCTATAGACGTTTTAGCTCGGGGTATCAATAAGCCGGTGCCTATAGCTGCAGTCGGCACAAGCATGCAGGATTCCGGAGGTGTTTGTACGTCTTTACAAGACAATTGTTTGAAGGCACCTAGAGCATTGCACACTAACCTGGGCTCCTTTCTTCCATAAGGACGCTGCCTGCCTCGAGGGGTAAAACGATTACCGAAAAAGATGATCGAAGGCCAACGAGGGAAATCGTATAGGCGAAGACTGCAGGATCTTGGACACCTATCCTCGGATAGGAGAATACTCCTAGAGCCATTCAAAATTATGAACGACCTATCAGTGAAGGGTGAGGCAGTATTCCTCTAGAGGCTGCAAAGCAACAATGGGGGCACATGCATAAACTGAAGAAATTGCACATGAGACTAGCGGTACGTTCCAACATCTTCGACAATAGGTTAGTCCATTCATCTAATAATTTACCACAGGAACTGGTGAAACTAGAAAGCACATGCATTCAAGAATGAGCTAGATAAGCGCTGATTAAAGTTATTTCCCGAAATAGACTCGTAGGATTGTGATAAGGAACAGTTGTAGGTTACTGTTTACACCAAGCAGGGGAAAGCTTCCACAAGTGAAGTCTCTCGAAGGAACAAGAAACAAGATACTTTCTTTCTCTACGCCTGCAGAAACGGTGACGACATGGACTAGAAGAAAACAATATAAAAATATAAAACAATATGAAACGCTCGCAGTGGTAAGGGACAACACGCTGGCTTACTATCGAAGGAACTCCTCACGCTCAATTGGCCGTGGCCATCTCTCCTGTGACTCGATGATTGCGGATGTTTGTCAGAACCTGTCACTAATGTTTGCTCACGTTCGTTCTGGATATCCGTCCCAAGAAGAAATAGAACCAAGGATTGGATCTGTAGAAAACGATATATTCTGAATCTTCCGAAAGGTTGGAAGTACGTTTGGCTAGGCCTAGACTGGCAACGGCAGTGGAAACCTGAAAGTAGATCTAATCAATGCAAGGAAGGTGTGCGGTGCAGACCTCACCGTAGGGAATTGTGTCGGTGCGGTCTTTTTGAGCTCATAAAAAGCACGATAATAGTTAAAGCAAATCTTAATCCTGGAGATTTCCAGGTTGCTGTCTTTACCTGGAAGATAGCCATCAACAAATAATGGCGATAAATGCTAAATCTCGACGGTACACTTGATTGTGTCCGGTGGAGAAGTGTCCTTAAGTAAGAAGTAAGTAGGAAGGAAAAGCATAACGATAGGTTACCTAACTTATCGAGAGGCTGTCACTACTTGATATCTGAACCTTGATGATTCTGATAAGTATGCCACAGTTATTTAAGCATGTCCTGATAATCTGAAGCTAACCGGAGTTGACGGCCTGCCGGTAAGTCTTCTTACGAGTCTTAGTATGCGCGCGACCTCCTAGTGTCTCGTTGCCCGAGGTAGACAAAAAACACTCGTGCGAGTCGTAAACGTTTATTGGCGAATCGTGGTACTAGATAGTACTGAACCGTGCTAGGTGACGCCAAACAATGCAAGCAATAAATGCAGTAGCAAAGCGAAAGCGTGTCACACGTGTAGCGTGGGCTTGAACAGGACCCAGCTTATATCTACGCCTGAGCGGAAAACCGTGCTCGGTAAAACAAGCAGAAGTTATATATACGCCTGAGCGGAAAACCGTGCTCGGTAAAACAAACAGAAGTAAAACAAAACAATGAAATATCACATTTCGAGTCAGAGTTGAAAATATGAACGGAAAACGTCCTCGTGGATTGCTCCTTTTCTTCGTACAATCATGGTCACTGCAAATCCTCAACTACGCATGACTGGTTGCAAACCGAACGCGTCCTGTTGCTATTCATCAGTGTAAGGTGTAAGTGCTCCTGGTACGTGATTTGATGATCACGGTCAGCTTGAGTGGATCTATCAGGAATCTTGGAGAGGAACAAGAGGTAAGAAAAGGAAAATATCGTAGCGAAACTATCGGTTGAAGAAAGGCTACAGTACTATGTTTATCGAAGAATGAAGAACATGCTAGAGAAGTTATATCACGTTGACTGAATTCGAGTTGTTCCTTTTTACACTGCACTAATAACTTATTTTTCGAGTTTTTATACGTGCAGGTCTGTGACAAAGCTGACACGGAATCAGATAATAGAGAAGCTACATTTCCCTGCAGACCTTACTGTCATCAAGTCGAAGCACCGGGGGTTCTAAGAGCCGAGCAGAGCAAAAAACTGGACAATTTGGCATCTCACCGTCACGTCCTGGATCGCTGAACTGAACTGAACTGAACTCAGCTTGGGAAGCAGCTAACGAGCCGAAAGATTGCCCTACTTCAGGTCAGGTCAGGTCACAGGACTTGTGGTTCGAGCCAATGTGTGTCCAGGTTCTTGCACTCCGAGCTACGTGTTCTCGTAGCGCTTCGACGTCGTAGCAGCAGGACCAAAATTACGGCTCGTAAGGGATCCTTTATTGTTGAAGTACGTGTGGACAAAAATGTTCTCACGATGTTGGAATTTCAACTCAAAGGGGCAGCAGCCGCATGTTCCGTCACCTGACCTTCACTTCTTTGTTTTAATCCACAGTGCCGCGCGTTCAGCTCGAGAAACGTGAGGATGAGGTTGTTTTTGAGGTCGCCTGCCGCCGGTCTGCAGTCGGTGGATGTTTCGCCGTCGGAGTCTGTGCAAGCTTTGATTGAGCGAGTTGGAGGATACCGGACTGCTCCATCGTGTGGGCGTTATTTGTCGTTTGGTGGACGCATTTTGGAAGAATGTGAAGTCATTGGAGATCTGGAACTCGAAGAGTGTGCATGCCTCGACTTAAATTACGAACTGTCGGGTGGCGCTAAAAAGCGTAAAAAGAAGGTCTATACTACTCCTAAGAAGATAAAGCACAAGAGGAAAAAAGTTAAACTCGCTACTCTGAAGTTCTACAAGGTAATTTCTTGAGGTTTCTCTCCCTAGATTCATTACATAGGTTGACTCCAATGGCAAGATCACTCGTCTGCGTCGTGAATGCCCCAACGAAAAATGTGGTGCTGGTGTCTTTATGGCAAGCCACTTCGACCGACAATATTGTGGAAAATGTGCGCTTACCTATATGCATAGTAAAAAGTGAGAAGAGAATATAACTTAATCCGGTATCATCCTGTTAATTTTCGGCTGGTATAATTGAACAGTTCATCTTCGGTCGGGTTTTAAGTGTGCGTTCTTTACATTCGCGTAGCGTACGCTAGTAGTGTAGACAATTCAGAGTGAGTTAAGACAAGTTGACTACGCGTTCCGCCGCCTAGTTCCGTACTTTTATGTTCTGTATAAGCTCACTGAATTGAGTGTTAATTCGCTTTATACACTCAGCGCATACATTGGGTTAGCCTAGTTTTAACTTACCCCATTGGAATTCCATCGTGAATTTTTTTTGAACTCAGGCATACTAATTTTGAGTTGTGAAGCCGTCTGTGGGTGAATTCGTTTGTCTGAAGCAAAACGGGTTAGCAATGCTCATTGCAGTTATTTTGCATTAGATTCCGATGACATCGACCACAATAAATGTCACTCGCAAATGTCCCCTGACGCAATGATACAATTTACTCCTATCGCCTGAGCTGGTGGTTAGCTTTGCTTGATACTCCGCATCTAACCATTAGGTATGGTGTAGGCATTCGTTGCAAAAATAGCACCCAACTGTTGAAAGATCACGTCGCAGTGTTGTTGAGTGACACCGATAGGTAATAACGTGAATTGTGCGCGATGGTTTTGCGTCTAATTATAGTAACTGCATATTTTGCTTGGTACGAGAATGGCTGAGCAAAATTCCGTACAGGTAAACACCACCCATTTGGACTCCTGAACAGTATTTCGCTGTGCGTTTCTATTCTGTACACGAAGCACATACATTCATGTACCTGCTTGGTAAATGTTCGAGAGAGTACTTGTCAACCATGACTACTTGTGTGGCTAGATGTTCCTTGACCTAAAAGAATTCTTCGATTCAGTTGACCGCGGGGTCGCTGCCTCGTAATTAAATGCCACGGAGGCATGTAAACATATTGCGATCGCTGTATTGCATGCTTCTGGTCGCGTAAGAGTCTACGGTGAGCTAAGTAAATTTTTCGAAACCAGGAGCGGCGTTCATTAAGGGTGCCTTATTCCACCATTCCTGATCAATTTCGTCCTAAACGAAATACTGGGGAGCGCACTGAGTGGTCTCTAAAACGTAGGTATTGAATGGACAGCTAGAGATAAGCCATTCGATTTTGAATACGCTGACGGCATTGTTAGCCAATTGGAATGTGTGGAAGATGCGCAAAGCGCTGTCGACGGACTTTCAAGTTCTACAGCTCCTTTCGACATTCACTTTGCACCTTCAAAGTACAAAGTGATGCTACGAGATTGGGTGTCGTCTACCTCGACGCTGATGCTTGTTAGTCGACAATTAGATGTAGTGGAATGTTTCACTTATTTAGGTAGCTGTTTTACGGGTGACGGTAGCGTAGTCTGAAGTTTCCGCCCGCATTTTCAGGGCTCGAGCAAGACTGAAACACCTATGGTGCAGACGCGATGTTTCGTTGAAACTGAAAGGTTGTGTATACTGCGCCAGTGTGCGGTCATTTCTGCTTTATGGTTGCGAAACCCTAATTTGTACGTGAAAAAAACTTGTCGTCTGGAAGTCTTTGATTATCGATGTTTACGCGCGGGTTTGATGGAGCGAGCGTGTAACCAACTATGGGGTAAGGCGTCGCTTATTTGGTACTGATTCGGCGGAGAATTCGTTGTCCCACCGAATTCAGATTAGACGGCTTCGCTGTGTAGGGCACGTATTACGCACGCCCAGACATCGTCTTCCACACGGCGCCTTATTCGCAGTTGCGGCTCCAGGTTAGAAGAGACCGCTTGAAGGTCAGCAGATGACGTGGAAACACTTACAGACAATCATGGAAGCGGTCAAAACAATGGCAAATTCTGGAACACGACCAAATAAAAAAGATGGAACTCACCGACCTCGGTTGCCCTGCTGGACGCCCGCAAAGCCATTCCTTCGGATTCAAAATACGACAAAACACGCAAATCCCCTAAATGCCGGCTCATCAAGAGTGAGAATTGATCGCGAAAATTAGTGGGTAGGAAAGTATAGAGAGATGGAGAAAGCTGCGGCTATTGGTAATAGTCGCAACCTCTTACGATTAAATTGGAGCACAGGTCCAAGGAAAGTAAGTGTAAGTGAGGTAATGAAGCAGTCCGATGGCACTGATTCAAATTGAGGAACGTTGGGCAGAACATTTCAAGGCACGGTGCAGCTAGTCTCCGTCAACACAAGACCCCTCACCCGCTTCAACTGCGAACATGCTGGCAGTTGACATCAGTCCTTCATCTGAAGTGGACGTCTCCCGTGAAATAAGTTATCTCAAACGGCATGAGGTGTCCGGCCCCGAAGGGCTGTCCCTCTCGGTTTTTAACGATAGAGATCTAGCCCTGGTTTTGGAACTAACAAAACAGCTCAGCGTGGGAGAGAAAAGATATTCCAACTGAATGGTGTGAAACGGGGATCATAACGATATACAAGAAGGGCGACAGATCCTCTTGTGAAAACTACGGAGGACTTAGTTCAATCAACATCATCTCTAAACTTCTCGCCGGTGTTACACTACCTTGGTTATCCGTCGCACGCGAACGGTGTACGCGTGAGAACCAGGCTGGTTTCAGATCTAGACGAGGTTGTGTCGACCACATTTTCACTCCTTCAAATTCTAAAACAGGCACTCCTTTCGTAGACTCGCCATCTCCGTATTCCTCGATTTGAAAGCGGCTTTCGACTCAGTTGAACGTTCTCAACTCTGGCGCTATCTTTCTCTGAAGGGTGTGCCCGAGAAGTTTATTTCAATATTACAGTAGCTCTATGCTAATAGTCGGGGCCGACTCCAAGCTTACGGCACTTCTTCACCCGAGTTCACTGCGGAAAATGGTGTTCGCTATGGTTGCCCTCGTTTTCCTTTTCTATTTTACTTTATGATAGATTTAATTCTCGAAACAGCCTTACCCTCGTGCGGGGATAGCGTTATCGATTTACTTCCAAGTGGCAGCCTGTCTGATCTAGAGTATGCAGGCGACATTGTGCTACGAAGTGAAGATCCAGGTAAGTTATAAGCTTTCCTGGAAAGCTTGAGTGATATTGTAGCCATGTTCGGTATGCGTTTTACACCTTCAAAGTGTAAAATGATGCTCCAACATTGGGATGATGCAGTCCCCAACCTCACCTGATTTGGGAAGTAGTAGACAAAGTGGACAAGTTTTGCTAACTGGCAGCTATATCTCACCTGGCGGACGCATCACAGATGAAGTGTCGGCGCGCATACAAAAGTCTCGATTGGCATTTGCCAACTTGAGACATTTGTGGCGCCGTCGCG
>UZAN01048452.1:2631-24090 GCA_900618425.1 Echinostoma caproni | reverse complement strand
TCATCTGTTGTTCCCGAAATCAATTGATCATGTTAACCCACAACTCTTGGTCACAGGATGCATATGGCGAATGTGGTCAAGTATACGCAAAGGCAAATAAACAATATGCAAGTGTGAGTTCATAATTGTCAGCAGCGGCACTGCCATCTTGGTAACGCATATCCCCTCACCTGCAGATTATTACCATTTCTAGTTTACACTCCACTATCGACATATTATAATATCCTTCTCCTGCACACTGGAGCTTTGCCTGGATTGCACTGCATTGAAGAATCTGTTCTCCCTTAATCCTCCTCTCTCTCTCGGAAGATAAGGAATGATCTATAGTTGATGAAGATGTCCAGATATTTAACAGTTTGAAAACCCATATAGACAGTTCAGTGGCTGCACTTTCAAAGTTTCCTCCCTGCTTCTTAGATCATACCAGCTGCACGAATTCACAGATCTAACCTGGGGACCGAACATGACACGTCACTGATAGAATAAAACCGTACTAACCGTTTAACCATTTGAAGACAGCTCATCCAAACTATCAACCCCATCTCTGTGATAGCTCTGTGTGAATAACCAATTATCTTTAATTGAAATGCGAACGTTTGTCCATGCAAATGTTCATACAAATATCAATACAAAGCGTCCAGTGATTAGAATTCGGTATAAGCTATCCTTCTTTACACGGTGCAAGATACTTGCGGATTCGTGTAACTATTGCTAACCGATCATACAGATGCCTAGTTCTTTACAAATTTTCCAGTTACCCGCATTCTTTGCCATCTACCAAAGTTCATTCTCCAATTCAGTAAAATCTTCTTTGCTAAATCCTTAATGATCAAAAATAGCAATAGTAATAACATTCAAGGAATACAAATACCTCAGAGCCATCATAGACAACATCGTTAATCTATTTATAAAGTATCAAGCTTGGATTAGCCCATTTGATTGTCCAGAGGCACCAGGCACTCTTGATGGTCTTCGGTGTGGGTTTTACTCCTTGGGACAGCGTTAATTCCCCACTGTTTGTAGGCATTTAGATGTGATGGAAATGTTTGTGATAACCAACAAAGAGCACTGGACAGCTATTTCGTCCTGTTTGGGACTCGTCAGTAGTGCGTACTTTTTGAGTATCTGTCAGGACTCGAACCGCGATTCTTTGGATCGGGACTTCAAACCCCTACCCCTGGGCTACACGGTCAACTGTTATCATATTGTGCGAATGGCTCAATCAATTGAGTATCAAGCTTGGATTGGCCTTGTTTGGTTATCACAAGCATTTCCATCACATTCTCTGGATGTGTTTTTTTATAAATGACAATATTGGCTACCAAACAAACCAGGTATCAGAGCAGTTCATATTAAAATAATAACCATACCCATACTCAAGATGAACCACCACATTTGAGTGTGTGTGTGTGTATGCTTTGATTACAATCTGACAAGATCAGATTTAGTTGTGCGCAACCCCCTCCCTCCCGCCGACCGCCGCTCCCCACGCTGGTTCTACTTCGAGGTCAGTATGATCTCTCCAAAACGTTGTGTGGGGGGTACGCACGCGAACGCTCGCATGAGAGAGCGTGTCTATCCTGCTGTGCGCTTTTAAAACAAACTGGGCAGATTCGTAAATTGCATCTATTGTGTTCCGCTTCACTAATATCTGTCTATTTTGCATATTAGGTTCATGTGATCGGTGTGCGAGTACTTCCACATACTAGAGAGACTGTCTATACGCCTATATATATATATATATAAATCTACCTATACTCATCTGTTCGAGAAAAGGCGGTCGTGAACAGGGTCCGTCATCCGGGACGGATCATCAGTCAGTGAGGAGCTTCCGCGGGCGCATGGTCGGGAGGTTCGGGTGTTCGAGGCGCAGTATGATGGACCGGCTGTCTGAAATGCGCTTGTTCTGCTCTGCAAAAACGGATTGGGTTACTTACGTTCGGTCCAGAGTCGCGACGTGACCGATTTGCATAAGGCATCTCACCCACTCACTTGATCCTCCTGGCATGTGATCACACACACACACACACACACACACACACAGAGAGAGAGAGAGAGAGAGAGAGTGAAAGATTGTAATCTCACACACGGATCAAATTTGATCCAATTATTCCATTTGAACTGCCAAATGGAAGAGATAAATTCAATGTGTGTTTGTGTGGTCACGGTTCACACAGATCGACAAGTTGTAAACACGTTTGACCTTGTGCACATAGTTTTTAGGACGGAAACAATTCTATCCAAACCCAGTGAAGTTAAAAAAATCCATGAAAATTAAAGTTGGTGACAAGGTCTTGTAGATGTAACATATAGCAAATACACTAAAGGTAGTCTGGAACATAGGCTTCCTGATACACTAAGCAGAGGAGTGTGGAAGTGCTAAGGAATTAATTGATGGAAAATTAGTGTTGAGATGAACGGACCATCTGTCGGTTTGCACCTTCACGTACGATCCTCCGTTCATTCAGTCAGCCATACACTCAGGAAGAAGTATTGTACTCGAGTACAGGTCCAATTTAGACAGTAAATTCAAACGTGCAAGGTATACTTGCTTTGGTAGGAGGCTTTGGACTGGAGTTGACAGACAGTATACCATGACTTTGGTGTGTGCTGTCAGGCCAAAAAGAAATGACTGACTGTCAATGGAAGACGAAATCTGAACAAATATGAATGGGTAATATTGGTTAGGTGCTGGGTGAGCAGAGTAGTACAATGGTATCACGCATGCCTTATATGCGGTGGGCTCCGGATTTGGAAGCCCGGACACTGGAGTCTGGTGATCCCAGTGTATAGTTGACCAGAAGAGCTTAGGATTGTGCTCGAAGATGCAATGTGAAGAATGGTCAGTTCAAATCAATAACATTTATCTCATACTACTACTACTACTACTACTGCTTACAAATAATTCTGAATGAGAATCGGAAAGTAGTATCACATCTGAACACCTTGAGGATGAATGTTAGTCACTTCGCTATTTTCTTCTTCCTCGTCGTTTTGGTCATCATTGCAAACTCGATTCACGTTCAGCGGCTTGAAATACCGTTCGCTTCCCCACAGAATCCATCTGTCTTTGCAGAGTTCAGTGTATGTTGCAGCAGTCCGATTAGTGCTAACACGTGGTAGAATTTGAGGCCGGGCGATTGGTGTTCGAATATCACGAACTAATTTCTGCAATACACAACCGTACAGTAGGACGATGAATACTGTTTTTTTTTTTGGGGGGGGGGAGGGTCATCTCCGACGTTGGTGTGCTGTTCCTGTTATGTTGTTTCGATCGTTTCAAAGGCTATCTTCATCAACATATGTACATCTGTGTTTGGGTTATCCTAAAGCCGTCGATGTAGTTAGCTAACGACTGGACGCTGGGTTTCAGCAGTTGTTTCGTTCATTCCGCGTTGCCTTGATGATCATGAGGAGGAGGAGGAGGAGGACGAGGAGAGTGGTCACACTTCCGTGCTCTAGATATGCGTGTTTCGTTACAGCGGCTTGTGTTTTGTTTCAAAGCTGTTCCTCTCTCTACATGATCATTTGCCACTTCATGATCTGATGAGATCTAGTGAGATTTCCCAATTAGGGACATCGAGTGTTGTAAACTGTGACATTCATGCGTCTACCCACTTTGTGCACGCTTCTATTTTCACTGCATGATGCACGGATGACATCTTTCTTTGCTGGCATTATGAATGAGAAATGAAAGATTGTTACCGAAAATAGCTGCACGAAAGCGCAAATGTGTGTATTTAACCGATCAGATTTGATTTCCACTTGTTTGAGGATATATAGACCGAAATTTCTAACTTCTTCCATAAAGGTCACATACAGAGGTCGCAGAAAGAACCCACCTTACTACTTTGAGGATAACAGTATTTACCCACCGAGCAAGGCCCGTAGTCAATTGTTTGAATGTACCTTGGAGCATAATGTGCCNCATTCGAAGGAGTATCCACTTTCATCTCAAACTGTTCGCACAGATCTTCTACTGGTTTGAGTTCGGGTGATCGAAGTGGTCGCGAAAGCACCTTTGTGTACCGCCCAGACATGCATTGAACCACTATCACCCTGCATTCCTTTTGTCTTCATATTACTTCTATTAGTAGTCAGAGATGTTTCCGAAAACACACCCTTGACGATTATGCCTGAACGATGAAGATATCGATACATCGGCTTAGATCATCAATCACCATTGTTCGTCTCTCCCAAAAGAACCTCCTCATTGCCAGCACTAAAAGTAGCATCCGGTGATGTTCAGTAAGTAGAACCGGAAGGCTGCAGAACTTTGATTTTAATCTGTACGAATGAAAGCAGGGTAGAGAGATCACGGATGCAAAACAGGACCGGAGAGATTGAACAGTTCCAACTAAACCTCTGAGGGTCCCAACAGCTTTACTGCGTGTGTTCTTCGGCTTCCCAGGGTATCGTTGACAATCACGTGCCCTTTGGAACAGATTAATCCATTTACTTTCTGGCCATTTTTAAATAGTGAAATACTTGGAAATCTCGGGACATAACATTCTGGATTGCCACATTCATATGAACTGGAAAAAAACAAAATAGATAAGTGTGTTGGTGTCGAACACGACACTGGTCTGATCCTAGTAACAAATTGGACTAAACCACCTGAAGTAAAACATAGTTTACAATCGGATTATTCTGAAATTTTAAAATATAGTTAACTAGAGTGACATATATCGATGTGTGTTTGTCGAACATGGGCATATCTTAGTGGAGAGATTGTCTCCGCTCGTATCGATCGGGATATCTTTCTCCGAGGTGAGCTCAGATCCCTTGAGACGGTAAGCTTGAGCTGGGTTTTAGCTACTCGAATACAATGAAGCGAGGGACCAGAACCAGAACTAATAGGTGGTAAATTCATGAAACAGACATTCACTTGAGTTAGTCTATGTTAAATGAGTACGATTGGCAAGATTGTTGCATCTTCGTGTGAGGATATTGAGAGATAGCGCGGTCTTCCAGCCTAATGAATATCCGGATGGGTTGAAAAAGTTCTTGAATCGTTAATAACACGTCATTTTGAATGTATTTCATACGTTCAAAGGTGTTCTATCAGGATCCGGTAGATTATCGACCTTAACAGTAGAAAAATTGCTACCTGGGCAGTCACAATTCTTCTGGTGAAATTTTTTAATGTATTGTCGTATTTTAATGACCCCACCCCTCTTGTTTTTTTCGCCAGTTCAAATCATCTGTGGTATCCATTTGGTGATATTCATTGATGTATCAGTAACTGTGTGGATCCTAGTGCCTTTTAACTAGTTGTTATGGCTCCGTAACGCCATTATTGTACAAAAGAACTGCTGTCTTTCACCCATAATGAGATAACCAGATCAGTGAGAGTGAGGTTAAGCGCAAGGATACTACTACACTGTCGATGCTGGGCCCTAATGCATACGAATGACCCCGGTACAGACAGAGATGATCGGGTCCTGTCTTCTACAGTTGTCAGATTTTGCTGCCACAGAAGTTATTTGGAATAGGAGCACTAATGATAAGACTATAATCTGGGGGAAAATAGGTCATTCCGCCTTGAACGAATAGATTACGTCCCGGAGGAGTGGGCAGGGGATTCGNGGCGGGGGGGGGGGGGGGGGGGGGGGGGGGGGGTAGAAGTGGGACTAAAGGACCTGCCTCGGGGTTGGAAATATTAGACGACCGAATTCAGTGCCACACATCGTGGTCCTTGAACATGATCCTTCCCCCTTCCCCCATGGTTCGTCACCTCCAAAATCGTACAATTAGACTGAAATTTTAGTTTCACAGTTTGTGCACGATCTGTTGAAGATACCTACCAAATCAGAATGAAGTCAATATTTTAGGAGAATGATAATTTTATAAAAGGCCCGGTTTTAATTACAGAACACAGAACTAATCCGAATAGGAGCTATGAAATCAGAATTTCTGCAGGAAATGGCTAGCTCCATTNATAATAATAATAATAATAATAATAATAATAATAATAATAATAATAATAATAATAATAATAATAATAATAATAATAATTGTGTGCGGATGGTCTTTGTAAAGCTTTTCCCATCACATGTCCTCGACATTGTTCACTGCGGATAATTGTCTTTTTGTTGCCTGTAGATCTGGATGGGATCCAAACAAACTCAAGCGAGTACAAAACAGTCGTTTAACTTCCAAGACGAATTTGACGGTTCGTTGGAACGACCATGGAAATCCAATTCACTGGAGGCATCATCGACCGGGTGCAGAGCTAAATGTTCTGCTCCGGTGACCGGGCCGGATCTGATCGATCAATCACCGGTAGTGAGTGGAAATTTGTCCGAATACCGGATAGGCGATTTGGTACGCTCGTACAATTCGAGCACAGTTGCTCACGATAGCGCAGGCGTACCGGCGATTCCGATTCCGATACCACATATCCGAACGCCAGATTCGGATTCGATGATCACCGATTACTCGGACAGAATGGCTGATCACAACTCGTGGGCACCTGATCTATTCCAATCGAGCTGGAATCCCCATAGACTGGTCTCACAAGCAAGCCGTACAGAAAGACCTGTTAAAATCAACATGTGCGGTGGTGTCGAGAATTCGCGACCACATTCCGACTTGCTCGACACGTGCAGTCTACTTACTGCCCGTAACTATTCGATTAGAGACTCGCCAACACATCCTGAGCGTTTGTCTCGGCTTAGACCCCAATCTTATGACAGCCAATCTAGTCAAGAAAATGATTTGGGTGATTTGGGCCTAAATCTGAACTGTGCACAGCAGTTGGGCAATCGACATACTTGTCATCAACTGGACACCGAATCACCGACAAAAAAGTGTCCCAATGTTACAATATCACCATGGGGATGGGCAAATATGTGTCGAGATACGAATACAGAGGTGGTGGGACAATCCTATCCACATGGTACAACGATTAATGAGCTAGAAACAAGGATGAATTTGACTCAGCTGCCACAAATGTATCCGGAAATGACAAACGAAAATACAGAAATCGGAGAACGATCGTATTCCTCACATGCTAATACACGGCTCTGGTTGAAAACGGAACCATACAACGTCCAAGAAACAACTAACTTGACGGCACAGCGGAACGCAACACATTCGCAACCAGTTTCCCATTTCTCGTCCGCAGATGGGAATTATCAGTGTGTGACCACGATCGGTCCAGATACCATCAACACACCCGACCAGACCAGGCAGATATCCCACGGGGACAGTGGTGAATCGAAACACTCTCCTTCTTCAGCTTATCTTCAGCAGTTGACATTTTCTCCCAGTGAAAAGTGGTATCATTCTCTTGGATTACTGTCGGCTTTCACACAAATTCTCGCACCTTCTCATTGTAATCATCCAGCCGAGGTAGACAAGGAATCCATTTCACGGGTACAGGAATATGAAACCATTTGTGACAGATCAGATGCTGAACCACCCAAGTCAACATGTACCCCAGTTCCTCGAGCACAAACTCATCATCCCTGCCTCTCAACCGGTCCTATATCGACCGAGAGTAATCTGTGGACGGTACCAGATCGTCTGGAGCATGCATACTGTCACCACGATTCTGTTCCATTCCCATCGACGGAATTCGATCCAGATCCATGCACAACACACCCATGTTTATTCGGCACATTATCGGAGTCCACGCTAGACGAGCTGAAACAGTTCGCTTGTAAATTCAAACAACGTCGAATGAAATTGGGGGTGACTCAGGCCGAAGTTGGTCGAGCCTTGGGTCGCA
Organism: Echinostoma caproni; assembly: GCA_900618425.1. Taxonomy (NCBI): domain Eukaryota; kingdom Metazoa; phylum Platyhelminthes; class Trematoda; order Plagiorchiida; family Echinostomatidae; genus Echinostoma; species Echinostoma caproni. Next base: position 16,355 of record UZAN01048452.1, on the reverse strand, counting down.
TGCAACTGGGTCAATTTGGCTGTCTTTCCCAGTCGACTATTTGTCGATTCGAATCGCTAACCTTGTCTCATAACAATATGCTTGTATTGAAACCTATTTTGGAGAAGTGGTTGGAACAAATGGAGGCTCAGGCCCGAGCTAGCCCCAGTTCTTTGCCGGGTTCACCCACAGACGCGATCGAGCCGCGTGATGGATCTATGGATCCCGAGCGACGTCGACGTCGAACATCTATAACAGAACCGGAAAAACGAATGCTAGAAGCTTACTTTCAGGTGGAACCGAAACCAACCAGTGAAGAATTGGGGCGTATTGCAAATGGGATTCGATTGCGCAAGAGTGTGGTCCGCGTGTGGTTCTGCAATCAACGACAAAAACAGAAACGAATGCAAATGAAACACCATATGTCACGTGATACCCAAGTCTGTCATCCGACAACCCCTACCGCATCAAACATGCATTGTTATAATGACTAAGGCTTTCCTACAAGAATGTTTTGTTTTCCTCGTAAGCGTGTAAAACGATGCGTATATGAGTGATAAATCTTTGCTTATATTTATCATGTATATAGTAGATAATAAAACAATATCCGTTGTACAAAACACATGTTTCTTAGTTCGAATTGGCACCAGGCAGGATTGGCAGAGGGTTGTACGTGAAATTCTTACTCAGTATTCACGGTTTTCAACACCCGTCAGCAAATTCAATGAAGAATTGACCGTACGGATTGACAACTTATGGCTGTACACACTCTGATAACCGAGTGGGTGTGCTCCCATTCCTATATTTACCAGATTCCTGGTTTGATCCTCCGGGGAGGCGATGTTGTGCAAGATTGACCACACGGTTAGATCAACGTCGTACTTGCAGCGTCTCCACAATAGTCAAACGATTTACAATTGGTGTTAAAGTTCCTTGGAATTGCGAAAAAACGAATGGCACGTGCTAACGGTACTTATAGTATCTTTATAATGCCTGATTTCCTGAGAGTTTTACAAACGCGGCCGAATCAATATGTTTTTCGAAAGGTTGTTCAAGCAATTTTGCGCCAGTTAACGAAAGCGGGGTCAGAGAGACGGGATGGGAGGGATGGAGTAGTGAATGGATGAAAATCTGAAGAATTTTGTGTTCAGAGGTTTAGTTCGTGCAAACCGAGCTATTTGTGGTAAACGTGTTAGCGATGCGATTTAACAGACTGAACGTGAGTAATACGTCTTTGTCGAACTGCGAGGTTACCAGGTGAAAGAAGAAAAGTCGGATCATTACACAGACCCTTGGGTATGAGTGAAGTAAAACAAGGGAAAATGTGAATTAAATTGATTTAATCATTTGTGCGGGTTGTTGGTCTTCGACCGGGTAGTTCAGTGATAGATAGGACTGTCGGCTCCAAGACCGAAGGCTTGGGGGGGGGGGGGTCGAATTCCGGAGCTAGCACGAAATAATTCACACTAGCCTTCTCCTAAGAGAGGCGTCAAGGCTGTCCGGTGCTCTTGTGCGACCACTGCACAACGACCACCGCAAACGTATTGTCATTGGCACTTGGTCCGTCAGTCCATTCGAGCGGCTTGCGGTTCGATATTAGGGACAGGAAAGCACATTCTCTCCGAAAATTTGGTGTGGTAGTGAGGGCGTGACATGTTAGAAAGGCTGTTGGTACTAAGGAATCAAGAAACGTGACAACTCGAACATTTCTATATGAACGAGAACATCACTTTTACTAGGGCTCGCTACCAATTATTCAATTGGTACCATAAAAGTAGGCAGAAGTAAGTGAGCTTCAGCCAGTTTTTTTGGATCAACTGAACAAGTTTTCAAAATTTGAATGAGCGAAAGTTAGGGATTCCCGAGCTTGAGTCGAACAAAATGACCGGTTTCAAGGTTGTCCGGTAATTGTACCAGAAGTTCGACAAACCGAGAGAGCGTTCGGGTGGAAAGAATGCACAGCACGATGTCACCTCATAAGTAGAGTGGAGTAAAACATTGCAAGTTTCATTGATAGTCGGCTAACCGACGGCTTGGTTTTATGAGTTAATCGAGCGTACAACCTGGTGAGGCACAGATGAAATGTGTCTTTCTAAGCAGCTATTGTTCAAAACGGACGAAAAGCAGCAAAAATTTGTTTAGGAAAATCTGCACACGATACGCATAAACTATACAGGTGCTATCGTTTAATTAACAGGGAAATACCTAAATAGTAAATTTTAACCGAAAGCACCATTCGAACATGACCTCAGTCAAGATTATTCCCGTGTTGGAGGTAAGCAACAATGGTGCATACGGGTCGTCTAGCACAGTAAAACTCGAGTCCGATAGTTGATTGTACAGATGTGAGTGAAGATGAAGTGGGAACATGGTCACTCCAAATCACTGATACCTATTCCACAGCACCACTTGCAGATACCGAAGTTAAATGAGGTTGGTTGAATCTGTATTGGGTATTGTTTTGTAATAAATAGTATAGCCTTTTGGAATCCTAGAAAAATTTAAGCAACACAGGAAATCGGGTAATTTAAATGGATAAAAGATGGCTCTAATCGTTCTTTTATTTCGTGAGGATGATCGTCATTACTTCACTTGTGTTACCGGGTACGTGCAGACGTCTTGGTGGATGGTACATATTTTTTCAATTCCGAAACCCGACCGGAAGTATAGCAGTATGCATGCTCAGTGAAGAGTAACCGAACGAACGTGCTCTGTCCTTATGGTGTATGGTGGTGTATGCACGTGCAAATTGGACCGAGTGAACGCCACCACTTTAGACCTAATTTCAGATTAGATGAAGAGGGAGGGGGGATTTTTCAGTTCACAGATAATCACTGTTTAACCGATTATGTGAAAACCTACCAAGGTAGTTACCATTTTTGCACATGCGATCGGGGATCTATAGACAACAGATGAAAATATGCTCATTACCAATTCTTGTTCCGGATGACAGGATAGCACGTGAAGCGATGATGAGTGAACAGCTCGGAAGTCAGACAGCTCGACGACACTCATTTGGGTAAGTGTTTTATTATCGAGAGCCACTGTGGCTGAGATTTGGCTCCATATGAGCTGTTTGAAATTCTGAGCTAAATCTCATCCTCGCCCCCGGTCTGGACGCATTCCCACCGATTCTTCAAGGCCAATTAGTCCGGACCGATCTCTATCCTGTCGGTGGTCGGTGACGATTCGGGCGATAAGAAGTATATTGCGAAATCACGTGATCCGCTCTGTTCTGGTACAAGCAGACCATTGACACTTCACAAACACTGACGATGTCACCTCGGCTAGTAATGAAACGTTTGCAAACAAATTGCCGAGCTCGGGGTGAACAGGCGAAATGGAATAAATAAAGTTTACCCCCTGAGTCTAAGTAATTTTAAAAGATATTTTGCAAACCAGGACACCGAGGGAATCTTTTAATGTAATTCGCTTTTATTACATCCCATGATTCGTTCAGTTCTTTCTATGATCGAGATCCACCAGTGACCGTATCTCACGGACTGAAAAGAGTCTACCACCTATTGAGCTGAATGACGCCGGGCGCGCCCCCAGGTCACTGACGAGAAAACAATCATCTGAGATTGGGTAGGATGAGCCTAACGTTTTGGCCGCATTTGAAGAAAGAAGAAGCGACGGAAAGTCATATATATTTTAAGATAAAGTCATTAAGACAAAGAATTCGGGGAGGAAATTCCGCTTCCGGACCGTAGTCCTAGATTACAGTATTCTTGCCTTATGAATCAAAATTCTATCACTTCTCAAAGCATAGTCCTCTAATAATGTTCATTCATTCAGGTCGATGATAAACACCACTTTGATTAGAAGTGTGATTTCACTGTTTTTAACATTAGCAATCATTTAAGAAAGGTATCATTTACTACTACTACTACCACCACCACCACAAAAACAACACTGCTGGAGCCACCACCGCTCCCTCCTGAAAACTGAATGTGTATCATCCCGGGCCGAAAGTACACGCGATCGAAGTTCCCTCCGGGACACAAATGTACTACTCACAGATAATGAGTTCTATGATGTGTGAAACAACTGTCCACAACTGTCCCTTGTGAGAGCCTTCACTTTAAATTCCATCACATTTGTGATGGGTCAGAGGAATCAATGAATTCCTAAGGAGTGAAACTCGCATAAGGTCACAATACGCTGAATTCGAAGTCTGTAAATTCGTATGGACAACGCAAGACAATATTCGTGAGTAGTCTATACTTAAAACAGTTGAAGAAAGCCAGACAGTGGTATGTTGTACACAAACCACTCTTCCGAATCACTTAGATTATATCCGGCTGAGTCGACATACATTTATACAGCTGAAGATAGTTTACGGTCAAAAGACTACATCAGGATTTCAGGGATTACGTAATTTGGATTGCTTAATGCATTTAGATACTCATATAAGTTTACAAGTACATGAACCTGTTTCGCCATGTGTAACCAAAGGCCATCTGATGGACGAGTCGAGGGCGTATTTCCAGGCCAAAGTCATTTTCGCTACTCTTCGTTCTGTGGCCAAATGTTATGTTTAGTTTTCTGGTGCCCACGGCATCGGGTTTGATTTCATGCGGAATACGGTGGTGCAAACATATTTTGATCTGATTACTAGTTATGGAGAATACTTTAAATTTTGAGACCCTCGATAGACACATGAACGGTGGTGGTCGGCGGTGGTGGCCCAGTGGTAAGGTCGTCGAAATAACCACCTGGGGGTCCTGAGTTCGAACCCCACCATCATGGCCCATCTTCCCATGGTATGTATTTCCCAAAGCAGCCTTCGCATGGTTGCGGCTTTCTTCCTGAAATTTTACTGCCCATTTCGATAACCAAAAAAACAGAAAAGGAAGTAAAATATTTATATTATTTATATAACCACACGCAACATTCATCATACACTAAAGGCTAAGCACTGGTGAGGTGTCTTCGATCCAACAATGGTTCTTCAGCCCTATCCGAAGAGGTTCACTTCAGATCTTGATCCAAGATATCTCATGGGTTTTTCTCTCCAACAATCGATCGAGTGCAATCTTCTGACAGGAATCGTACAAATCTCTTTGTAGAACTGGTTGGTGACGATCGTGTCAAAGATCAAACAAATTATTGTTTCGAATGGTTCAAAATCACACACTAATAACCGAACAAAGAAGTGAGACTCACAGAGCAATTTTTCATAAAAAAAAACAGAGCGAGCGAGAGAGAGAAAGTATAAATGCCTTCCAGGTAACAGAGCTCATTGTCCACTGCAACCAGTAGGTACGGAGGGAAAAGTTGACGTATCTATGAAATCTGAAACACAAGTTTATGTACTATATCTAATCCAAAACTGTGGTACAAATATGTAACGTCTACAGTTTCGGGAATAAACTTCTCGGGACGTTTCAATCACAAAAAAAAAATAAAACAAATCCATCCAAGTGAATGCGACCAATATTTCCACGAGAAATGTCCGTGTTATTTGTTTGCCCCGTACGGTGTGCAGTGTGTGTGTGTGTGTGTGTGTGTTTGGAATTCCTTCCATCTGATTCCGTTGACACAGCCCACAGCGGATTCTTTCAAAAAAAAACAGATTTGGTGAATCATTGCTTTGTCTAATAATTCAATATGCAAATAAGTGCATAAAACAGTGAAATTATGCGATATAACTTATTCGTGTAAAACGGTGTGTTCACCATGACATCTTACTTTGTTCGGACAACCGGTTGTGCCTCAATGCCAAACACCCTATAATGTGTGACAATTGAACAATTTGACAGCAGTTTCATAAGCAAACTTCGAGCAGGCATACCGTTGATTGGTTAGATTGCCATTCGATGATTGGAGGGCACCTTCATCTGCGTCAACGAACACGCTGTGCTCTCTTGGTTAGCGTATCATTCGGCCACTTGTGAACAAAAGAGAACGCATGCGGAATGTATCAGACAGACCCGTGAGGACGACCTCCGCAACAATCTGTGAGCTCTATTGGACTTAGGGGAAACGGAATAAATTACATCATGAACACGAAAGAACACTGCAATCCTTTTGTTGGTGCCCAAATAATGACAAACCGTACAACAGGGTCAGTGACACGAAGCTGTGAACCCCGGTCCAAACCCAAAATGCGTGGAAGGGGGGAGGGCGGTTATAAATCGAAATTATCTCAGGTAAAGCGCACTGGAAAAAGCCTCTAGATTGCAAAATCCCATAGTACAGAACAAGCCGTGATAGAAAGCTAAGCTACGAAGTTAGTGCGTCTGTATGTACCGGCGGGTGCGTGCATGTGATAAATGGGAGTGAAGTTCAGACAGTACTCGATTCATGAGGAACTGTGTTGTTGCAGTCCTGCCACTGAGGTACGTCCTCGACCGCAAGTGTGAAAAAACAAGTCTGTCGGGATTCATTTGATGTGTTATATACGTGTGACGAAACGGGATGCTCGGGAAGCTGTAACTACTGTTTTTTTTTCAGCGATAGCCCTTGAAAAAGTGGTGATATCATTCTTAGACCGACTGATGGAAACAATTGGACGAGCCAGGATGGATGATTGTTTTGTATTGTTTGGTAGAGCTTGTTGAGCAGGCATTATGCTCACAAATTTCGCACCAGAATAAAACTGACATACACATCATTCATTTTCGTGACCATTATAAATTATCTCAATTTTGTTGGATCTCCCCACCTAAACTGAATCTGTTCCCTCAGCCAGGAGCTGCAAATCACTTTACTGGAACTCATTTTTTATTCGTTACCTGTGTTCAAACGGCCGGAATTGGCAAACGTTTTTCGGTAAACTGTTCATCCCGATTGATCGCATTTCAACTCACAACTGGCACAATTCCACAACCTCCGATTAACTCAGAGCTTTGTAGATTCAGAAGAGATAATCGAAAGCAATCATGAAATTGGCTCTGGGTTAGTGCCAAGTGGCTCCTGTGCATGACTTGAATTTCATTCTAACAGATTGAACTCAATGTGTGCCAGTTGAGACCGCTGGATGGACGAACACACAAACACACACACACAAGGAGGATATTGACTAGTGCGGGGAGTGCACCCTATTCCATTTATCCGCTCATTTTGTTTCGCTGTAGACAAAAAAACGGAGAGTTTACGGAATCCTTGCCTCTACACCTAACCACACCTACTCATAAATATATATATAAGTATATATCTGAGTACTTGCCTATCAAGATACACACGTGCACACAAGCATACAATCGCAAAGAAAACGGTATTCATCAACTGATGCACACAACCGAGGACCGTTCTATGCATTGATCAATCGGCCCACAGCTGTTCCCTGTTCTCACGAAGTTTGAGCAAAGCATAATTTTCGAATGCCTGCGGCAATAAGTGGTAGAACTGATTCACGAGACAAAATGAAACAATATAACAAATTGGGGAAATTTGTTTTGACCGCTAGGTCACGATTAGGAGAGCAACTCGAGACTTTCCCGTTGCACGCTTCAGTCAACGAACGGGATCGGGAGAGCATGCGCGGTCATTTCAGAGTGTGCATGTGCATGTGCATGTGTGTGTGTGTGTGTGTGCAATGTGAGCGTGCATCTCCTGGTCTCAAAATTTGTTAGTCATTGTTTCTTTTTTGCCCCAAAATAGAGCCAAACTATTTATGCACCAATTCAAAAGACGAATAGCAAGCGACGATATGGTTGTTTGGTACTCATGAATAAAGGACAAATTCAATCATTGCTGGTGGATAGATAGATAGATAGATAGATAGATAGGTAGATAGATAGATAGATAGATAGATAGATAGATAGATAGATAGATAGATAGATAGATAGATAGATACATTTATACATTTATACATACGTACATAACCAATGATTTTCACTTGTAACACTCAACTGAAACCAATTGCTGATCACGTATTTCAATGAATGAGAACGTGGTTGGGTCTCTGTCTGATAGTGTAAAAGATCAAAAACGAGAACGAGTAATTGACCAATAGTGGTTCAGACTTTCGATCATATTCAGAAGAGTACACAACGTATGTTCCGGACACAAAGCCAGAGGAAAACAGTCTCTTAGCATGGTTACATTTCACGCACTATCTTGAAGCACCGTTACATATTCATGCTTCTAAATAGCTTCTAAATAGAAAGTGCGATTTCACATTTGGAAACAGTTCGAGGGACTAATGGTGGCGATGAACGGCTTTTATACGGGTTCTCGAAACTTCTTCCACCATGATTGTTGTTCACTCGGACACTGAATCCACGTCCATCACTTCTTTCCGTTTTTGGTCACCTCTAACGTCCCCCATTGTGTGCTTCTTTTCGGTGTGAGTCTGCTGGCTGCGGTCACACAGCTTGAACGAATTAGCCATTCAATAGCTGTTTCTTCCCCCTTACCTGAAATATAGGCACAAAAAGATAAGAAAAACAGTTTCTTATTGAATATGTGCACAACCCAGTGTGCGGAGCAGCACTATCGATAGGATATGTCTTACCCTGATTTGCCCTATGCACCAGATGTATCTGTTGTGGCCTGCTGTCGAGCGAAACGTTTACCGCACATCACGTGGTTGACCGTTGCCACCGCCAACACAAGCACGTACGCACCTCGTGCGGACTTATTCTGTTACAAGGTCGATCCACCTCGGCGAATCAGAGTTCAGTAATGACCTGTCCGCATTGATTGGTTCCTTGGCTGCCCAACGTGATGACATACTCCTTTTGGTAACGGCTGCTCCAGTTTTTGTGCCTGCCTGCCTGCCTGCCTGCCTGCGTGCTGATGCACTGCTTGCTCACCGGCTACGTTCGCATTTACATACTGGAAAAAGAATAACTACTCAATTCACTACTTGCTTACTTATTGACCTATACGGGATATAACAGTATCCCATTCATACTTTCTTGAATATTACTCTCCATCATACTGTCGTTGTCTTCCCTTGGTAATGCTGTCTTCAAAAACGCAAATATCTGTTCGGGGAAAGGGGGGTAGTTTAGCCAATGTTCGATTCCAAATGATCAGGCTTTTTCACGTCCGAATATGTGTACATAGTTTGTGGTGACCGCAGCATGTCACATAATGCATCTGTGTTTGAAATGATGTGGAATAATTGTAGCTCGGGATGCGGATGTTGGTGATGTTGCCTAGCTTGGCTACGAAACGTCTGCGAACAACACTTCCTGTTCGGAGAACTCACCAACACCAACATAATGCACCTATCTCACCGGATATGTGAGATTGTGCATTCTATTAGACAATAATCAGGTGATGTGACAGAAGATGAATTTGTGCCAGTTTGGAAAGGTAAGTACGAACATCACAAGTCAATCAACCTTGCGTGCCTTAAAGCAGAAACATTTAACGGATTGCACTTTTGTGTGCAATTTGTTGACGGATAGCTAAATAGGAATTAGTATTACTCTAAACCTTCGAATTTGAACAAGATGTCCGACAAAAAATGGTTATGAAATTGCACAGGTATCGTATAATATAAGATATATTACGTGAGGTTTCTTTACGGTGTTTCGAAGGCGGTCGATCTGATAGAGATTTCTTATCCCGTTTTGAGGTATAATATCAAAATGATGACTTTAATTATCTGGTACTCCAATTTCAAATTTCGAAATATACCCATACTCGCATTTAGAACACAATTTCGGCGCACAGTTGTTTTCAATAACTCATAAACGTACTGTTATACTTTATATTAGACGGTAACATCTAGGAGACTGGGAGAATAGCATTAAAATGCGAGGAACCGATTACTTTGTGTGTTTGTGTATGTGTGTGTGTTGCACACCACATTCTCATATCTGTGCTTCCAGGATTTTCAGTTATATCACATTGATTGCGCGACTCATTTCTGAGGGATCTTTGTTATTGTGTTAAAATGTAGGTGTGTGGACAAGGGGGTGGGCTGGAATCGTGAACCCAAACGAGATGGAGAGCTTGGAAAAGATGCTTGTGGTCAAATGTTTAACACACGGCTTTGGCTATGACCAACGTTTGGAGGATTCTGATCCAGGTGTAACAAAAACGAGCTTAAATTTCATTGGTGCTTCTGTGGTAGTAAAAGTGAAGCCAAATATCTGCAAGCAGCCACACTAACTGGATATGAATCTGGAAAATAATGATGCTCTACATTGATCATCACTAGAGTTAGCGGAAACATGGAAAGAGGCGAATGTTCAGGGAAGAGGTACGTGTAGTGCTCACAGAATCGTGCATCTATGCGCAATGCAACTGGCCGAGAGATCAAGGGATTCTGGAGCAAAGGGCATGGGTCAACTGTAACTCAAACTATCCATAACTATACTTTGAGATACGTTCCATATCTCAGTGGTAAACGATGTATATGCTTCCACTCTGACAAGTTGAGAGTTTTCAGATGTCTTCCACAAGTTCACCGATAAAAACTGGGGATAAGGTGTACATTTAACAGTAGTTCGGTTCCTATCTTCTCAAATTGACTTAAAACGAAACCGACAGAAAACACTCCACAGACACACACAACTGACAAAATCGGTCTTTCCTGTTCAGCTATCGAATGGAACGAAAATCACACAGTTGGTAATTTCTAATGGTATTCTCTTTACATTCTTTTGAAGCGTTTGGTTCGAGGGACAAAAACTTCATCGCGTGATTAAACAGGTAAATGCTTCATTTTTTGACATTGTGCAATCAATTGACACCCCAGTTACCCATCTCCGACGCATTCTTCGCGGATAACTCCATCAAGTCACGTGAATGGGACAGGTGGGGGCTGGGAGCGTTAGTTTCGTGGATATCCATGCGATTGCAACGTGTTATTTCCTGTACCATCTTCACGGAATATAAACATTTGTTCCTCACTTGGTTCGACTGGATTTGAGTCAATCCACACCCTAGTCGTTTTCCCTCTCTCTCTTTCTATCATGTGTCGTTTGTCTCCTGTCTCCTGTCCGACGACTTGAGACCTCGAGTCCTACGTCAATCAGCTCAAGCCCAATGTGAGTGTGGTTGTGTTAGTCGTTTCCATAACTCGCCGTTAATCACCTCCTGTCGTCAGTTAGCAGATCAACTGAGTACACACACACAGAACTGAGTCGCTTCCCTTTCCCGTTCGATTTTCAATCCTTGCGCATCGAGACCCACCCACCCATTCACTCTACTCCCTCCGCTTCGTCCAAGCATTTGGGTCTGTTTTGTGTTCCCAATGTCGATAGACTGTTTGAAATTGTTCCAAACGAGCAAAGGAATAGGGAGGCCTCACGTGTACTACCGAATGGAAGTTGCATACACACCAATCGGGTTTGGTGTGTTCTCCATTTCCATACTATTCGCGTTCTTACAATATGTTAAACTCCATCCCTACAACCGGATTGTCTTTCCCATTCAACCGCGAGCTGGGATCGAGTCCAACAATCTGGTCTGGTCGTCAAGCTTCTCAGGTGTTATTGTTGTGATCTGTGAGAACAGCATCAGAACCTAACATCAGAACACACAAACACATGCCAGGAATGAAACGGTTAGAGCTCGCCAATTATGTCGCTCATTCGGTTTTTATTCCATTGCATTCGCGCCTCTGCTTTTATGTCTGTTCCAGGTGGTACCACCTCGTGTGAACTATACAACTGCTCCTCTTTGTCCACCCCTCCCCCCTCTCGGGGAAATCGCGCCCTCCCACCCTCCATTTATCTAAATTCTCCCTCACCTCTATCCGCGCGTGAGCACATAAACGGACTGACGTGCGCACGTGTGTTTGTAGTCAGGACCACGCGAGGCACAAAAAACTGATTGCTACGGTCTAATTGCCCACGGGCACGATTGAGGCTGGATTCGTACAACCTTACTTTGGACCTAGTGACAACCGTTTAGCATCGTTTTGTTTGTCCAGATTGAAAATTGGTAGCGTTTGAACCGGTCCCGACATTTACTAATGGTACACAGTTTTGTGATATTCTACCGCATCTGTTCACAATAAACTACTGTGATGGTTACGATATCCGTTCAACGTAGCTCGGGACCCGTGTTCGAAACCGGATTGCGAACAACCGTCTGATTCAGGATGTTTAGCACAAGCGTCGATCTAGACGAAACGATTGAAAAAGATGTATATAAGCAGACCTCTACAACGACGAACACAACCAGATCGAACGGTCGTTTTATAAACTTTGACTGCTTACGAATATCAACATCCCAAGTATCAACAGAGTTGAACGAATACATGTTTATATGTACCAGAAGTTTCATATTTCATTCGTATTTCATCAAAAATTATACTGTTCTGATAAGCTTTAATCTCCTCGTTAGAATGAAAAATAATGGTTTGATCTAAAAGCAAATGTTCAGAAACGATGATACGTTTTATCCTGGCCATATTAACTGGGTCAACTCATTAAAGCACCTTGATCAACATCATCACCACCACCAGCACATAGTATGCACACTTTCAGAGTCACTTACTCCACTTCGATACAGACAGAGCTCAACTGTTTGTTTAGCTTTTTGCACAACAAACATACGTAGCTCGAAGAGGCGGAACTTGGAGCTGCTTATGCTTTAGTTAACTTGAGCGCATCTAAATTTAATGATATTTTGGGATGATGATGTATGCTTTGAGCGCCTTGTTCCAATCCACATTGATAGTGTAGACATCTGCTCGCAGTGTGTATTCTAGAGAAACAAGATGTGACGATTCGTGTGATGAGTGGTTTCTTGTCGTCTTTAGAGTCATTCATATCTGTGCTTCAGACAGAGGAAAGAACTACCCGGATGGCGTGACTAATGGCAAATTTCAAGGATGCATTTGTTTCTCAGTGTCTATCATGAGTTTTCCTGTAACTTCCATATACATCCTTCCCGAGGCCATACCAAACTTTATTATTTTGACCAGTTCGTGATCGCGCATAAGTATTTTGTCCTTTTTACCGATTGATTAAAATCTACGACTACGAATCCCAAAACCATTCTCATTTATTTGAGGCGTGCTGCTATCTATCAAACTTGTACCAATAAGCCGCTGAATATGTTCGAGAAACGAAATCTGTGGAAGTTTGTGACTGCTCTCGTGGATTTAAACTGCCCCGTCCAGTTTGTGCGCACACAATCCGTATGCACAATTGATATCAGGGTGTATGTGCGTCTGAAATTCCTGGATTGCATGGACGTACATTACCAGCTGCTCAGCTCAAACTCATTTCCTCCACTCGTGGAATTGACTTGGACAAATGTAAACCTGGGTGGCAAGTCGGTTCCAGTCTCACACACTGTATACCAGTTCACCTGCAGTTGCGGTGACCCATACATGGGCAGGACAAAAGTCTGCACATTCACTGAAACGTTAGGGATTTGGTTCCGGTCATTTTTTAACTCCGCCAGAATCAACAGAACTGCATCGCCGTGCCAGCACAATTAATAAAATTAAATTCCTGGGAACGCAACCGGACGAAATGAATCCCAGAGACCATTTGCGCTTTGGCTCTTGGCAGAGACACATTACTGATGATGACTGCAGAAATTCAAACTACTTTGTGGTCATATAGGTGCTTGACTCCTTATTATGTACGAATATTGTGTTATTCTAGCACCTGTGGTTTTACTTCGTATGTAATTCAAATGATATGTACATATATTGATTGATACATATACCATTGAGACTTTGTGCTGAAAATTCCCTCCACTGAGCTGAACAAAGCCATTTTTTGTTTATTGAATTGAGTAAACTGAATTCTTCGTCTCTATCCGGCAAACCATGATCATGTACTTCTTTTATAATTTTTCATTTTCATCTTTTG
>UZAN01048451.1:8537-24097 GCA_900618425.1 Echinostoma caproni | reverse complement strand
GCAAACTTTGACAAGAAGAAGAACAACTGTAAGCTGTCCGATGAAAAAAAAACTGTGAGAGATATTCATGCATTCCGTAGGCGTGCCCATCGAATTGTCATTCTTCGGCTTAATTTCGGGCTATGAACTGAGCTATGGATCCAAGAACCACACAATCAAACGATTTTAGTTCGAGAACTTTCGTGCATAAACCTTCAATAATTTTGCTTCATACTTAGTTAGACTGTTCAGCGCCATTTCTGTCATGGATGCACATATCAAATGTGACGCTTATATATGTGCGTGTGTGTTATGTACAGATATTAATACTAAATCAAGGTAACAGACGGTGGAAGGAATTTTGGTCACGTGAAACTAGAGAATAGAACACCTGGATTTATCGCGCACCTCTTACTGTGAACTGAACCCCGAAGAGAAACCCTCACATAGGATTCAGTTACCTGGAGAATCATTGCAAATTGAAGATTTCTATTCAGTGGGATATAAACTACCCAAATCCATCAAAACTGGTTTTCCTTATCACGTTTTACTGAACACTCAAGCCACGACCGAGGTACAATTGTGTATGGACTCAGAAATGGAGTCATCTCTTTGCCGGTTATTTTTCTATCAATCTGCCTGTCTGTCTGTCTGTTTGTCTATACTTTACCATATGTATGTATACGGATCGTGTATAGCACTGCTAAACTTCGAATTTTGGCTGATAAGCCAGATGAACATGCTTGAGAACACCGCAAACGTATTTGAGTGCCAGTGATGGTCAACTGTCTCCGCTAATTACCGTCAGGCCAAAATATAAACTGAGCGGCTATCACTGAAGACGATAAATGAACAAGCATACATTGGTAATTCCGGTGTGAGATGGTTGACTTAGTGGTTACGACTTCTATGCTATTGACCCTCGGAGTCCGGATGGGACTTTCGATATGCACTTTGTATGAGCTTTACTGAGAGGAACACTGGAGTCTGATGGGTCCCGAGTTTAGGAGCTCATTGAATGAAGCGAGGATTTCGCATGATGACTGGTGTCTGAAGAATGGTCACTTCAGATCAGGTTTACATACTGTTCCCATTTTTGTCGGGAACTTTAGTGAATATGTTGTTATTTACTCGGACGGGACCGTCTTAGTATAATTTATTTCAGTCTAAGTATACTGGATGAGGACTGCAGTGCAAGCTTGCCTATGCATAACAGCGAATCTCGAATCAGCAGTAAAAACAGATTACGTCTGCTGGTTTGTATCAACTCAGTAGTGTAACTGTGCTACGTCCTAGTTAGAAAACCTGGAGGTAAGTTACCTCATAAATTGTTTGTCTTCCCGCCTCAGTGTCCAGCGTGTTGTCAACTCCGAATTCCGGAATGACAGATCAATGCTGATATGTATTGCTAACCCCTCTGAGTCATTCGTGTTGACGTATCCGGCAATCCAGCGCGCGCACACACACAAGCATTTTCTCTCTCCCTCCCTCGTGAAAAATGGGAGCTTTTTGACAATCTGTTTCATCGCTCTTTGTGTTCTCACGTGGTCCAACGGTTGACAAACAATCAGATTAATACCGCTTCCATCAAGTATGTCATTGANACTCCCACCCGCACCCCTACTCGTTCACGAATGACATCAATTCTCGAATACTCCTGGATTTATGATGACAAGAGTTGACCGAACCAGAGAAGTTGATAGTTTATTTTTTTTAATATAACACTTATTTCACGCGTTAATCCTTGCTTGTCCCACCCGTTTGTTGACTTATACCGTTTTATCGTATCAAGACCGAACGAATACATATGTCTCGAGATGTTAACCTTTCGTTTAATCTGCTCAGTCGCTGACGTAAAACGAAACAAGCACATTTATGAAGTACATTATATACCATTTTTTTTGTTTTTTTGCTTCGCTCATGAAAACACTCAGACGACGCGGACGACAGTCACCTCGTCTGTATCGGATGCAGTTACAGATCGCCTGAAACGTAGTCCGGTTGGACAACGGTCCACGGAAAAAGACTCGTTGATGTCCGGTGAACGTCGCACACAAACCGGAATGGATGCATCATTTGGTAAGAATTTAATCGGTTGAATAAGACGACATGGAGTCTGGGAAAAGCAACAGAACTATTGGTATTTTACACCTGAATATTATTGCCATTAATGTCAGTGTAATTATTATATTTTACACTCATCTAGTTTCAGAATGTTAGAGAAATAAATTTTAGTGCAAACCTGTTCCCGGAATAGGAATGAATCTTAATATAACAAAAGAGCATAGTTACGCGGTCTAGAGCAAATGATTTCCCCTCAGTAATCAAAAGCGTGAGCCGCAAGGCAATGGTGGGCATTGGTATCCAGACACTACAGTCCTTGGAAAACCGATTTTCCATCACACACACACACACAAATCTAGCATCAATGAGAAGTGATTCATACGTCAGCAATGTTATCCGATCATCGTGGTCATACTAACTCGAATTTGGTCGTTAAGCTTCCTCTTCTGAGGTTTTAAAATCACGATTTTTCCCCTATTCGGGTTGAGCTTTCTGCTCACGGCCTAATGATCCGATTATGGTCTCAACTGTTGCTATTCCTTTCGCTTTAGTTCACCGGAAATCAGCATAGAGAATTTAATCATCAGATAGTTTGAGATGCGCACACTGTGAGAGCAACAGAGAAGCCTCTTTCAATGAAAGGTCGAATGAGTTGGAGTTTCGACGAACGATCCGTGGGGAACAGAACCAAATGATTACGAATAATTTTACTGAACCCATAATTTTCTTTTGATGTGGATATTTTGTCTGTGCAAACCAAACTGTACATCACGAATGCGCTCATGCTGAAAAGAAACCTTAACTCTATCTGTATGGAGTTGTTTTTCACTATCCAAAACAAACATGTGAACAAATTTTCAGTTTAATTTTGATCATAATTTGCTGGGATCATAATCACAGAATCTAAGAGATGTTATGCAATATGTGATAACTTTTGTCTCTCACGCTCAGGTGTACCACCAGAGAATCCAATCTATCTCGATTCCGATTCCGATTCACTCGAGATTGTCGCGAGTCAAACAAAAGCCAAGCATAAACCAGAATTGTCAACCACCGTCATCAGTGGTAGTACTACTACTGCGAGTATGACCACTGCCGGAACCGCAAGCACTTCAATCACCGCAACAATCGTCTCAAGTACACCCGGAACACATGCACCGGTCACAACTATGACCAGTCCGGTGAGTGTCGCGGTTTCCGACTATAAAGCCCCGGAAATCGATACGGGTAACTTATCGTCTGATCTGATCAGTGCTACTGATGGTCTTGCGGAAGACGAGCAGCTAGGCAGTGGCGATCGTGCAGACGAAGAAGCACTTGGTTACACTCAGTCACCTCGCTCTCATTCCCCATCGTTACCGCTCTCCTTCCCGTTGTCGGAGTTTGATGGTTCAGAAGCATCAATTGTTTCATCGGACGCAAGCTCTTTGGCTTCAGACGGTTCCTACTACTCTAATCGTTCGAGTGAATGCGACTGTTTCAATAGTGGCTCTTTCAGTTCAGCCACTTCATGCTCTTGTTGTCATGAGCATCGGAGTCGTGGACACCGTAGTGCTCATCGTTATCATGGTCGTTATCATCCTGTGCATCACCACGGTCACCATCCGCATCATCGGCATCGCCATCATCATTCCGATCGTCGTTATTACTCTTCCGTCTCTCGGAGTCTTTGTCACTGTCATCGTTGTGTTGCCGCTGGTGCGACTGAAACTGGTCCCACAGAACACGGGCATTATCGTCGGCATCAGTCTGACCATCGTGACAGTCGTCGACATCAACGTCATGCGTCGCATTCCCAAAGACACGGCCCGCGGCCACATTCTGAAAGACCTCATCACGTTAGTTCTCGACATAGCTATTCGCATCGATCAGTAACGAGCTCACAACACGATCAACGACGTCGTCGTCACCGAGCAGGTGAGGGGCGTCATCATCACCGCGGATATCGTGATGCAAGCTGGTCACGTTCCAGTTCCAGTGGAGATTCATTCAGTGGTGGTCGATACTCAGACTATTCCAACAGTGAGGACTCCTTTGATTTTGGTTCCAGTCCAGGTGAATCACCATCGGGGCCTGTGGACGAGGCACACGAAGCTATGTTAAATCAACTGAAACAACAAGAACGGAAATTACGCAATGAATTGGCTAAACACCGGGCTTTGGCAAATCAACTGAAAGAAGCACAGAAGAGGACTCACAAATTGTTACAGATGGAACAGCTAGGCACTGAAGAATCAACCAAACCGGTAGCACCCTCTAGTAAAGAAGATAAAGAGCGTGCGAAAGCCGCAGTGGAACGTTTAGAAGCAGAACACCCGAAGGAAGAAGAACATAAAACAGGCGCGACGCGACGGAGAACGTCACGACGGCGTCCCAAACCGGGAGACAGTGCTAAGGGAGAATCGAATATTGCAGAAACCCCATCCACTTCACGTTCTTCTGACCGTGTGCGCCCCGTGAGAAAAACATCTGCTGGTAGACGGAAGAAGTGAGTCACTGGGTTTGGTTTTCATTGTTCTTTAGTGGAACCAACTGTTCGTTTGTTTTACAAATTACTTGATTGTTTTCATTCTGGAACACCACAACGATAGTTTCAAACAGGTCTGATTACACGCACACATACTGCGAGATGAAATTATCTCACCGATGGGTCAAGTTAATAAAAACCGACTGTGACGAATCCCCGATGAAATCAACAGAGCTTTTTACACCAAGTGAAATATTCAAACACCTTCTGCGCTTGGCTGTCAGCACATTCTACTGAATCTACACCAGCGCCTTTCGATTACGGCCAGCTTGAGTCATCGGAGCAGTGAGCAGCAATTCATGATAGGGTGATGCGCTTTATCTTGAACGTTATCAGTTTCATTTTTTACAACCCCGTACACTTTCGTTCGCTGGTTTTGGTTGCTGTCTTTTGGCCAGCCATTTCGATAAAAGAGCAAAATGAAGATTGGATAGTTCACAGCCAATTCAAGCGGAACAGAGAAAATTCATATAGACTAGGGTTTTAGGAATATTGAATAGATGCACGAGCGCCACTGTTTGCGACGCCCACCCATATCACTCAGCGTCTCTAACCACCGATTACCATGACCTCGGAGTACCTGGGAGCTTAACGGGACCTATATAACCCATTTTCCTGGTTAGGGTTTTCAAACCCTCACACCAGGTCACAGTTAGACCTCCTTTGACATTTTTTCATCCGCTACCTTACTCATCAGACATCGCTCGCCTTGGGAACCTAGTTGGGGGCATGCTCAGCACATGCCCTAATCACCGTCACCTATGGAGATCGACCACTTGCTTCAGTGGATTACCTTGATTACCTAAAACTCGACGCCTAATCTCAGCATTGCTCGTCCGGTTTCCCCACCAGACTCGTGCAATGCGGCGTAGGTAGTGATGTTCGAACAGCGACAATCTATTTTTCTGCTGTTCCTGTAGTGGCCAAGTCTATGCACCGTACAGTAGCACTGGCCGAACTGTAGCAGCATACACTTGACCTTTCACAGACAGCTGGAAATCGTTGAGGCACCACAGGTGTCTAAAGTTGCCAAATACACACCCAAGCATTCTGTGTGCAATCTGACACTTCATCAGTGATGCGTCCACAATGATAGATATAGCTGTTCAAATGGCGAAATTTATCTAACTTCTCTACTAATTGCCCAGGCAAGATGAGGTTGGGAGCTGAACCAACCCAATATTGTAGTAACATTTTACACTTTCAAAGTACAAAACGCATACCGAACATGGCTACGCTGGGACTCAAACTATCCAAAAAAGCTTGCAACTTACCTGGATGTTCACTTAGTAACACAATGTCGTCTGCATACTCAAGATCAGACAGTCTGCCACCTGTGAACAAATCAATGCAGCTCTCTTTGCACGAGGACAGGGCTGTTTCCATAACTAAATCTCTGACAAAGTTAAATAGAAAAGGAGAGAGAGAGCGGTCCTGACGAACATCGCTTTCTGTGATGAACTCGAGCGAAAAATGTCGCACGCTCGGACGGCTTTGGCTACTAGTGCAAGGGTCCGTAATATTGAAATGAACTTCTCGATACACCCTTCAGAGCAAGGTAGCACCAGAGTGTAGAACGTTCTGCTGAGTCGAAGCTGCTTTCAGACCGAGGAACATAGGAACACATGGTGGGTCTACGAAACAACCTCGATCAGGTCTAAAAATGGCCTGTTTCTCACGTATGCACCGCTCATATTGTAGTGATAGTATTTGCTGCAACAGTTCGAGCCAGAGCAGTACTCTATCAAGTAGTTGTCTGTGAACTGGTCTTCTTGTGGCTCACACTGTTATTTGTTGTGCACCTGTTTGATCATCATTCTAGCGTTCCTCCTTGATTGAACAATCGTTCCACAATGTTTATCGATTTCGGTTTCTCGACTGGATGAGCTTCTCGAACAGAGCCGTTCAAACTAGTGGTCTCAAAATGTCGATTGCAATACCGATGTCAGTCATTCGCAGTCAGAGTGTGTTCGAGCTGGAACTCTCTCCCACCCCTCGTCGTCTGTGCGCCAAACATTGAATCTTTGAAAGTTAGACCTGATGAAGCGTTAGCATACTTTGCATTCCAATAAAAATGAAGCTGCCTGTAGCAGCGGAAGAATCACGTATCATGTGACATTTTTACACAAGGAATTGTGTGTATCATTGTCTTTTAAGCGCAACACGAACCTTTGGGACAAGAAAAGCACGATCTTGTAAGTGGTTTCCTTTGTAAAACTTTGAAATGATCAGGAGTGCTTTTTTGTCGTTGTTACTACTTTTGCGTCGTTCATTCTGACGTAGTTGTTCACCCGTCTCACGGCATTGGTAACAGTCAAGGAACGCAGTTGCGTGCACCATCTCTGATTCATTTTTCATTCTCGGAGGTCCTTGCCGTTGAACAACATTGGTCGTATACGTAATCTGAAACATTGAAAAATATTGTTCACTTCGGGTGTGTTAAAATGTAGCGGCAGAGAACAGTGCTATGTAAGGGGCTTTTTCAACCACGTGATCGTATTAGAGCATTTTACTGCCCAAGGCATGTGTCTTCGGTAACAATCCGGAGGCATGCGGCAATCAAACTTACCAGGTATGAGCGGATGCCACGATTTGGATTAAAAGTGACTGCGTTAGTGATCATCTCTGCTGAATAAAGCGAGGTTCATCGATTGATTTAGTTTGCGCCGGATAAAAAAACGCCTTACGTGACATTTTGGCACTGACTAGCCCCGAAAGGTCGAATATTGTCACACCAAAACAAATCGAATTTAAGGAAATATAAATTTTTCGAAGTCATCAAACGGTGTGTTCAGTATCGGTTTTTACAACCATTACCGACCCACTTTCGAGCGCCGGTTTTTGTTGCCCATTTGGATAAAAAAGCAGAAGTAAGATTAGAATATTGAGAGCAAATTCAAGCGGAAGATAGCGAATTTATATGAACTGAAGTTACAAGAACAATGAGTAGATGCACGAGCGCCACTGTTTGCAACACCCAGCCATATCACTCAGTGTCTCTAACCATCGGTGACCATGATCTCGGGTTTCCCAGCCAGGAAGCATAATAGGACCTGTGTGACCTAGTCTCCCAGTGAGGGTTTTCATGCCCTCATGCCCGGTTTTATTTTGACCTCCCTTGATCTTTTTCCAACCGCCACCTGCCTCGGGAAACAGCACTTGCCGTGGCAACCTATCTGATGACACGCGTAGCACGTGTCACGACCAACGTGTATAAGGAATACTTGAAAGCTCTATCCGAAAATGTCCGTGTCAATTTGAACTGAAACATATCGAATGACTCTTCAGATGTTCCAATGTTGTATAAACCGATGCCGGGACAGTGCGACAACTTTGGATATTGCATTCGTGATCCTATCAACCGAGATATGCAAATTGTGAACAATATTATAGAACACTAGATTTACTGTCCGCGGTATTGGTACGACTTGTAATTTCAACCCGGCCGCTGTCCTTGAATTGTTAAATCTACTTTGCAATTGAGAATGGCTAACATCTACCCAGTGACTTTTCTTGGTTCACGATGAATTCCTCAGTAACACAAACTGTATTCCTGTACAAATCATCCGCGGAAGCGTTATTACCCCTGCATGAAATCGATCATTTTTCACACGACACAACTGGTTTAAATGCACCCGTTATCTACTCGTTTTCAACAACCCGCCCTGGTCAATTTGCAAATCTCTTCTGTTAGATTATTTTGGAACCTCCCTGAATGGAAAATTCATCAAATACCAATGACGAAGTTCGTTATATAGTAGGGGCCTCAAAAATGCACCAGATATTTTCGAGTATTCGAAGAGTGTGATGTTTTAATACGTCTTTTTCAACGAGAATGACGTTCCGACTTAGACGTGTAATTGTGATAAAACACTGTGATTCCGTTTGATTTCAGGGAGATCGAACTGAAAGAGAAGCTTGCCAGTAGTAGTAGTGGTACAGCACCGACCAGTAGTACAAATCAGTTGGAAGGGAAACCTGGTGCGACCGCGGCCGCCCGTAAAGAGCACCCGCATCCACGACCGGTGCCGTCCGAATCACAGGCTAGACATCGTCATGCACCCGCCCATCGCCCCACGCACGGGAGTAAACGTGGTATCCAATCGCAACCGAAAGAGAAAGATGAGGTCAGAAGAGAAGCATCAGTTGGTGTTGGTGGCGACGGCGGTGGCGGTGGCGCGTCGATTGCAGACAGTGGACCGGAAAAAGGCAAACCGGAAAAATTGGACGACCGGAAAGTAGATGGTAAGTGATTGATGATAACAGTTTTTACTTGGAGTGTATGAGTCGGTGTTCAATGAGGGGGGGGGGAGGGCGAAAGAGAACGATGGTGAGATCACCGTGCCAAGGATCCGGTTGTGAATGTCCTGAAATTGATCAAATTCTGACGAGACAAGATGATCTCCACTATGGTCTTTGTCCCTTACTGGAAAAACATCAGAAAGGGACACTATAATAAACTGAATGCTTATCGTTCGGTATCCTCACTTGAACTGAACTCTGTTCATTAGAAGTGGATGCATTAATATGGCAAGGATAATAAGCATTGCTCACAAAAGACACCCCTTTTAGTACGCCTTTTCCCATCAAGCTTCGTACGAAACTCATGATTATCGAGTCTTGACCGTGGTAATTAAGTCAACTGTTGCAGCAGTAATAAACCGACGATAGCAATCGGGGTGAGGCATCGGAACGTTAAGCATTCACTTTTTATGGTATCAACTTTTGATGTATTTCAGAGCTGGAGAATACAAAGCAATATTCCATTTTTTACATTTGAGATTTTTACTCACAGGAATATCACATATTATATGGAAATGCTGAAGCTGTACGAAATGTATCAAATGGTCTAACGATATGAACACATTGTTTAAACCTTCTCCAGACAATATATGGCGCGGTAATTGATACAATTACGACGGTCAACTGCACTGCATACGACCGCCACACTTTCTATTAACCAAGCTTCGCAATATCAATATTGGCAGAAAATATTTCTTTTTAACATTCAGAATATTCCGATACTTTTAGATCTGACTCAGAGGCATGAGTAATGTTCGTGCGTCGAGACTAATGGAATCCGAGTCGTGGCTAAAGCACTACGGGATTTGGCGAAACGGAATGGAGGTCAGGACTAAAGGTTTGTGGGTCGAGGCTAAAAGACTGCTCTAGCTCTTTCAACTCGGTGAGGTTTTATCAGCGGTGTGAAACTATCGATCGACCGAATTAAGGGTGACGAATCTTGGGGTCCTCACACAGGCAGAAAACAATCGCACTTGACCAATAGGCAGATCGCATTTTATTTTGTCTGTATGTGATGAAAACTCTTTTTCGGGGTTTGCCGTGGATATCACAGCTCGTTCATCTCAACTGTAGTAACCATTCCGAACTTGACTACTTATTACATGACAGTAGTAGAGAATTTGGTTCGATTATGGGGTAAATTTCACGTGTGAATATCGCAGTTTAGTGGCTGAAGTCTTAATGCTATGTGGTATTCTACAGTGAACTAACTCGCGGTCGTTATCAAATGTAATTGAATTTTAGAAAAACCTTGATGATTTAAACGGAGAAAAATTTGACTCACCACGAAATAGTTAGTGTTGCTACTTGAACACGGGCGCTTCAAAATAAGGTCCTTCAAGCGGTATGGTTTTTGGTATACACTG
This sequence comes from Echinostoma caproni, assembly GCA_900618425.1. Taxonomy (NCBI): domain Eukaryota; kingdom Metazoa; phylum Platyhelminthes; class Trematoda; order Plagiorchiida; family Echinostomatidae; genus Echinostoma; species Echinostoma caproni. Next base: position 13,858 of record UZAN01048451.1, on the reverse strand, counting down.
TTATTTGGAGTAGAGCAATAAGGCAAATCTTAGTCACAGTGGCCCAACAGAATCTTTGACAATCAACTTATCTGGGGAACCCTTCTGTCCCGTTTAAAAAGTTTCCACGATTAACTTCTTGTTATATATTATATTGCATACCCGTCATAGGCCAGACTGTGTACCAATGCAACGATTAGGACATAGAAAAAATAATCGATCGGTATTTGGCAGTCGTGAAAATAACACGCGGTTCGACATTCCTTGTCTCGTTTGTTTTTCTCTTTCGGGTCTTTAGAAGCAGTAACAATAATTTTTCAACCCTAAGCACACCCGTATTCACTCCTTCACCTGTCTTTAGATTGTTGTTATCAGTCCTCATCCTCCATAGTGTCTTTCTCTCCACACCGGTTTACTTAACTTTCTTCCTTATTTTAATCAGATGTCCTTAATACTTCTTCTTTACGCACCATCCACAGTTCCCACAGTCAACCGTAAAATCAGGAAGCAATGGGTTCCAGTTGTGCAACGTACGGTCAGAGTCCGTCCGTGATTCATATAAGCCGTGATTTGTAAACCACAACTCCCTGATTGGTTCTCTTTAGTCCACCCTTAGAGTACACTGACCACATTGCACATGTGCGCTACGATGAACGGTACCTCAAGTCTTGACTTATTTGCCTGATGGCGTGTCGAACTCTCTCTCTCCCTCAATGGCACGTTCGGCTCGTGGTTGTTTACTTTGCATACCCCGTGGAAAATGCACTGATTTATGGTGTGTTGTTGAAGCACATTGTGACGTTGGATTTTGTGAGTAGTGTATTCGTATTCACCATTGATTTGGTGGAAAGCAAAACCTCGTGGTAATATCGGACTTGATTTCCGACTCTCTACCCCGGTAATGTAACGCTGGCTTATATAACCGTACATTAGACTTCAGACGTTTGTAGATGGACCGACCCAGAGAGGAGAAAACTCAGCAACAGCGAAAGAAATGGTCCACAACAGCGCAGAGCTGTTCAGCAGGTTGTGGATCTTTCATCACACTCTTTTCTACCGTGCAGTTGCAATCTGTGAAGTTGGAAAGAAATTTGATGGTACTGAAATTCATTCCGTGAGTAGGGTATTGTGAAATCCTGTTAGGATTAGAGATAAAATTGAGTAAAAACAGAATAAATTTTCAGTAAGAGGCAATTCGAAACTCACTGTCTAGTTTCCCAACTGTTCTTATGCTATCCTTTGCTTGGCGTGAGTTGAAACTACAAAAGGGTGAAATGCACAACAATATTACCAATAATAATAATAATAATAAATGTCTGCTTTTATTTCAATACTTCCCTAGTCCTTTTTCAATAATTCTAGGAATCGCGCTACTGATTAATCCCTGGGTGCCGGATCAGTGTTCTGCAAAGATCAAATGTCCATAATTAGTCATTATGGAAATACCCCCATTTCTATTCTAAAATACGAGCAGGATAAACTAACAGATTATGAATATATTGTCGTCTTCTTGGTCCTAGAAATCTGTGTCGAGGGAGCAATGCGAAAAGTCACAGAACACTGTGAGTTAGTTTATTCTACAAAACCGGCACAGCTTGTTGTGTGTCCCGGCAATCATTGAAAACCTCCACTGTTCTATCGTGACATTGGGCATACCAGAAAAGCCTAGGTTGTATTCCATTTAGTGTATTCGCCAAGCTTGGCCATTTGTTTGCAAAAGTTTCATCACCAGCCCAGGTGACATCATCATTAAGTGCTTGTGAAGTGGCAGTGTTCTGCCTGTACCCGTTCGTTTATATATGTGTTCTTCTCCACCGACCGGTTTTGTCCCTTGTTCCCACTGTGTTTCATTCGGTTCGCCGTTGAACTATAGTGCGGTGGGGTTGAGGGTGGGACGGATAGAGGTTGTCCTTCTGTCCTGATTGCGGTTTCCGTCCGTTCTCAGGTCACGTAGATATGAAGAGGTACGGAAAGAGCAGATGAAAATGGAGAACACGGAGAACGAATGTATAAATGAAGGAAATTTTTTATAGTTTCACCGTAAACTTTTTGAAGATTTTTTTTGTGTTATGGGGAACTGGGTTTCACCAAACAAATCGCACAGCAATCGCGCCGCTGACATCTATTCCGAGCCATATCTCCCAGCGTCTCTAGCCATCGGCAATCCTCATCCCTTGGGCGCCAGCCTGGGAGGCGAGCTGCACCAACCGAAGCCAGCTTGTTTATGCCTCTACACCGTATCATGGTCTGACCGCCGCGAAGCTTCTTCCAACCTTGCCCGACACGTGCAAAGAGATCATGGTGATGTAGTCGATGGGCAGGCATACGCAAAACATGACCGAGCCATCGGAGTCGGTATAGAACGATTTCTTCCGTTAGAGAAGGACTATCAATATCCAGCACACGACGACGAATTTCGTCATTGCTCACACGGTGTTCCCACCAGACACGAGCAATGCACCTACGGCATCAGTGGTTGAATACCGAAATTCGAATAAAATCCTCCGCTTGGAGAGGCTAGGTCTCGCAGCCGTAAAGCAGAACACTACGGAGCGCGGCGATGTACACCTTTCTCTTAAGGGACAGTCGGATGTCACGGCGGCGTCACATGTGTCGTAGGTTGGTGAAAGGTGCTCTAGCTTTCGCTATTCGTGATGTGATCTCTTCCCCAACCCCAACTCCAGCTGTGATTAAGCTCCCGAAGTAATTAAAGCTCTCGACCGTTTCCAGCTGATCACCACAGCGGGTGAGTGCAGGCACTGGCTCCTGCCAGTCTTGAACCAGCACTTTGCACTTTGATGGTGCAGAGCTTACTATACTATACTATACTTACTATACTTGGATACCTCTATCGTCAAGTGATGCCAAGCTTGTTGGACTGCCTATGCATTGTCACCCAACAAGGCGATGTTATCGGCATATTCTAAGTCAAGAACTCTGTTCCCTGGGAGGAGTTCAATTCCCCCCTTCTGCTAGACCGGACAAATCGTCCTACAGAACATCCTCTATGGCGAAGTTGAAAAGGAATGGGGATATAGAGCAACCTTGTCGAAATCCACTGGAGACGGCGAAGGGTGGTGAAAGCTACCCATAGGGCCTAACCCAACCTGAGGTATGACGATACAACTCTTTGAGGATCTAGACACTTCTCAGGTACTCCATTCTTCAACAGACAGCTCCACAGGGCGGCCCTATCAACAGAATCGAAGGCCACGCAAATGTCTAAGAACGCAATGATTGTTCGTCTATGGTATGCATGACGGTGCTCAAGCAGCTGTCGGAGGGAGGACGATTTGATCGATGCAGCCACTACCAGCACGAAGCCTAGCCCGCTCCTCGCGGCTTGTTCCTCACACGTTTTATACAATCTACGAAGAATGACGGACACTAACAGCTTCGACGCTATTGGGATCAGGCTTATACTCCTATAATTGGCGCAGTCATTGCGCGGGCTCTTTTTAAAGACGGGGACATATATTGACTCCTNCCCCCCCCCCCACGAGGAGGGGACCTGCTCAGTGTTGCATCCTTTAATCTAAAAGCATTAAATAGAGCTGCGGGAAGGCCATCGGTGCCCGGCGCTTTGTGACACCCCAAGGCTTAGATTGCCCTGAGGATTTCGACCTCAGAGGGTGGGTCTGTTGAAATAGACCACGGGAACTGTGCCAGAATAGCTGTGTGAGAAGCTGAAGCTGTTGGCCAGCTAATTTGTGCTTTGAAGTGCTCCGCTCAGCGTTCAAGACGTCGCTGTTGATTGCGAATAAGCGAGCCGTCAGCTTCATAGATCGTCTTGCTCACAAGAAAGGCTTTCCTACCAGTGACTCGGATGAGATGGAACAGCTTACGGGAATTTACCATGGCGGCAGCACGTTCCATCTTTGATGCGCGTTGGCACCACCAGATCTCACGATCTCTGGGTAGGCTTACATTAAGTTCACCTATCATTACAAACCGTGTTACATTATGCTCGCTGCCAGTTAGAAGTGACCGACGTGCGTCAAGAAAGTGCAGAGACTCAGTGAAAATCCGGGGGGTCATGACACTCCATGTCAGACCACAACTAACTAAGCCAGCAGAATACAGAGAACTTTTGATAAGCGACCAGTGCTGGTTAATATTATCGGGCGGCGTTGGTTCTAGCTTTTCAGGTAGTGCGTTTTGAAAGACGGCTAAGCATGCTGGTTAAGACAACTTATCGCAGTCGAACTACCGCTGTGTCGTACTTTTAGGACGCCCACCGAAGTACATGGACAGCTTGGTGCAAACTAACGCGTGGTCGGATTCGAGGGTAGTGCTCCAGTACGATCGGCAGTCTTGAATGCAACCCCGCCATTTGTAGCTTGAAGCGATATAATCTATCTGCGTTTGTCGCTGACTCGAGGAGGGTGGACGCCAAGTGGCTTAACGCCAGTTGGAGCGTCTGAATTTCATACTGGCGAGGAATAGGCGGTTTTCAGAACACAGAGCCAGCAGCTGTTCCCCGTTTTCCGAGCTACAGGAATCTAGTCCGAGAGGACCACCCAGATGCGCCTCTATCGGAGTTGGTCGACTTACTCTAGCATTCTCCTGCTAAAATCACGATATCAGCCCGATTTCCCTTACACAAGAGGTTGTCTAGCTTTTGGTAAAAAGTATCTTTGACTGTATCTGGGCTACAGTTCGTGGGTGCGTAAGCGTAGCATCTTTCGGAGCGAAGACTTTGCACGAGCCTCCAAGTCTCACGGCGCATAACCTACTGTCGACTGGGATCCAGCCTAGGAGCGCGGCCTTAGCTCTCTCACTGAGAGCCACGCAAACGCCAGCAAGACCAGAAGCCGCGGCCTCAGGGTCCTCAGAAAGACGCAGGTGAAACTTCGCGAATGGGTTTGACGGAGACGTCAATCGGATGGCGGAGCTAGAGTCTTGAATGCGAGTCTCTTGGATACAACACACATCAATGGCTAGGGTCTCGAAGGTACGAGTTAAACGCGCCTGTTTTTCTATATGCATCAAGGTAGGCACATTAAACGTGGATAGTTTGAATGGGCATCGAGGACGAAGAAGAGCATCAACTGGTGGATAGAGATTCAGTGAAACTTGGACGCTATTCGAGGCAGGACGCGAGTGAAAAAGGGTGTAATTTTCATCGGAGGCAAAGTTAAAGTCAAAGTTTNACGCCGAAAAAGAAGTCACATAGAGTTCCGGGTAGGAGATAATAGAGAATGTAGGCTACAATGAATTTGCGTTTACTTTTAGTGATGAACGAATGTGAGCTGTGCCAAGGTTTCATCGAGTCTCTGCTTGAAACATTGGATATTGGGTGCACAAACGATATGAGATGAAAGAGCGTTCCAAGAACTGCA
>UZAN01048449.1:0-17713 GCA_900618425.1 Echinostoma caproni | reverse complement strand
GTAGCCGAACGTAAATGACAAAAGACATGACCACATTGAATTTGGAGGATGTAATTCACACTGGTGATATGCATGGATTGCGTGACTGTGCAAATGAGCCTAAACACGTAACAAGATTGCAAGTGGTTGAGTATGGTATGTTATCATAACTAGAATACGCTTAGCAGAAAGTATAGATTCTCCCCTGCGGCTTTCTTCAGCAGTTTGACGGAAGTGATAATGATCGCTCTGATTGAGGAATTCATACACAAAACCCAACTCACTAATGAACATCCAGTTGAATCATGTCAATTTGATGGGGAAATTCATCAGCTCCGATTCAATTATGACTTTATTTGAACAAACACCGGTTTGAAAATTCCCTCACCCCCATCGCACGGTGCCGTAATATCATAGTTATGCGATTTACAACAAAAGAGTTAAATCTCTACTTGACGGTAGTTTCAGAATTCGCTTCTAATTAACTTTCGACTCCAAATGGGATGGTATGCACACACATCTAACTAATACTCATGCTCATGATTAATGGACGTCAGTTTGGCACACATGAAATGTACGTTTAGAATCGATGATATTATCATGTGTGTGTTCAACTCAGCCTTTTAGGTAGCAGCTAGTCACCTCAGGTACGACACAGTTGCCAACTTAAAATGAAACACGAGGCGAACACAGTAGGGCTGTTGTGACCCGAACCTAATTTTAAACGTTAAACCTTATCTCTGGTACAATTTTGAACCATCCAGGTGCTACTACCCATCTCCGTTCCTTTCGCAACCTCAGATACGTGATCTTCATCGAGGTAATGTACATTATCCAGCATCAACTTTTCACGCAGATTTTACAGGCAAGGGCTGGAGTTATTGGAAACGAGTCTTCACTCTGGCATGCGTGTTAGCAAGAATAAAATAAAAGGACTGTCCCCACATCACATTTTTCCAAGAGTGAACAAGAAATACTCAAACAATCAACATATTGGTTTTGCTTCTTCAATCTAAAATGCCCAGAAAATGGCCTAATTCCTCTTTCTATCTTATACCAGTTTCAAACTTGCAAGTTGCATCCAATCAATCACTTCCTGGGTTATTTAAAGGTCTATAATTAGCCTATTTTCAAATAAATCATATGTGCGGTTTTCCTTCGTTCACTGCAAAAGTAGCGAACACAGAAACCTGATCGCATTTCCCTCGATCTGATCAGATTAATTTTCTCAATTAATTTTACCGTGATCCCTTTGCATTTATTTCACGCGTTTATGAACTTTGATTATTAAACCCCATTTAGTGATCGGGATCTAATATGCCTCTATATTTATTCGCTCGTTCAGCACATTATATAAAAAATCTATTTTTTCAAAAGTTCACCTTCTTACTGGTTTTACATCTTCTTCCCGAACTGATTTTGTTGTAATGAATTCAGGTCAACCTGTCCGATCTGTTTATACCACCTCACTTAGTTTATCCCACTACGTGTGTGTGTGTGTGAGTGCGTTGTTTTGTGTGAAAAATGTGTGGATATGTTTGGACACATATGTCCGGTCACGTGTTAGCTCAGTGGCGTTTCGCTATCATGCCACCCTATCCCAACTGGCCGGGCACAGATCGGTCCGCCCTCAGATGCCCTCGTACANCCACACACACACACACACACACACACACACACCAGCGCGTACGTTTATCCGTTTTCGTGAAGAATGTTCGCTTCGCTCGAGCTGATCGAGATCAATCAATGCGCGGGCTGTTCCACGCTCGCATTGCCCAATTGTCTCTCGTGCACTTTTGCGGTAAATGTACGGTCGATCGTCCAAACGGTTTAACGGAGCAATGACACGTTTTTTTCTAGTATAAGTCTAAGATAGACTACGGAAATTTTCAAATTGGAACAAGAAACCAGCAGAAAGTACTGTTTTCAATCGTGCACAATGGGAAGTTTTTGGCCGTGAAACACGTCCATGTAAATTCGTCGAAAATTTGTTGTAAACGTCGGCGGATGGCTGAAAACATCCGTTTTCACGCAGTGGAAGGGATTTGAGAAAATGGGGAGACGAAGGGATTACCTAACGCACATCTGAAACTGGTCTAATGGACAGTGCTCAGGTCGTGATTGAAGCATTCCTGAATCGTCGAGAATTTTGTGGTATTGTCAGAGCAGGGATTTTCCTCCTTAATTGTAGGACCTGATTGCGCTCGCCATAAATCCTCCCTCCCCAAATTTAGTTTCTTCAACCTGACAGGAGAACACACCTATTTCAGCCAATTGTAGAAATAACTGATCACAACACATTTCGACAGGTTTATTGAACAATAGCGCAAAATAAACAAAAATGAATGCGAATGTATTTAATCAGAAGAAAGCAGAAGAAAACAGGAACTGTTTTATCAAGTACAAATAAACGGTCCATATCGATGAAAGAGTGTTTGAGTACACTGTCCAAGATTCCGGTAGAAAAGAGTATTTCTACGGAGGCGGATTACATTGGTGGCTAGAGGTTGCACACTTCAACCGCTGAAACTCCTTAATTTCACCGCAAGTATTGAGGTCCACTTGTGGTCTTCTGCATGAACGACTGATTGGTTTAATTGTTTTGCTGTGGTTGAAGTATTTCAATTTTAGTTACATAAAAATATTATGAATACATGTATGTTACTGTTTTGAATTGTTGATGGGAGCTTTGGGCTGACTAAGCATAAGAAAGCTTCTACCTTCTGGGTAACAATAATACTTTAAAAAACCCGAAGAAATCAGCTGTCCAGCAAAGTGATGAGTTTCAGTGGAAATGACTAGTTGCGTTAATCGTGATATCATTGAAAATCCAAACGTAGGGAGGGTTAAATGAGATTCATGTGTCCAACAGTTTAACTCAAAGAAAAGTGATTGTTAGCTCAGTGAGGTCTCTATATTTCCAGACGGTATGACATAGACCTGAATCACTGTTCTCAGGCGGCAAAATAGTTGTTCCAATGATCCAAGATCATCACCGTGCGAACAAAGTTGTACGCCTTATTACCAGTCTACCTCACTCTCTCTGTCTCACCCTGCGACTGTTGTGTCCATCCATGAACCACGACAAATAATCCAGCCACGAGACAGACACATTATTGTGCAAATGTGTTACTTGCGTCTTCCCAGGTATGGTTCTCTATCTCCATCGGGAAACAAAGGAGATCAAAGAATCTCTGTACTTTTGAAATAAAAATGGCCTCGTAAAATAATCGATAAGTTATTTTTATCCGAACCAAGAGGATTATCAAAAAGTAAACTTACACTAGTGTTTGATGCTATAAGACCAGAAATCGGGGTGGGCCTCTTTACTGTTCGTCGTTTGGAATGCTGCGTAAAAATTCCTATTTATCACGGGAAAAAGGAAGCCAAATGATTTTGTGTCCATATCTGAATCTGTAGTTACTGCGATTTTGATCTTCGTAATAATTATTTAAAATAATTGTTTTCAATGCACTTTCAATTCGCCCGGAGCGAACCCAACGTGGTTTATAATTTGGATGATGTTGGCCAACTGGACAACTAGACACGATTTGGGATAGATCATATTCATTCTAGGATTCTATTCATGGTTATTCTCAATCATTCATTATTTTGCCTCTGGCTTCAGACCAGAAAAATTAATTTTTATCCAACCAGTTTTGATGTCACGGAATGTCGGCATTTCTTTTTTGTGTCTTTCAGAGGATCCTCCTCTTTTGTTTTTTAGATAACAGCCTATTCTATGAAGAATCAAGATGTGATTCAGAATATGGTGCTATCATGAATACTTCCTAGGTCAATTTTCAAAGTTCGAAGGTGGAAATCCTAAAGCGCAACCGTGCTTCTTTAAGCAGTGTTTCACTTAAAGGCCACATATTACGCTTTGTTTATATAATTCATTCTGCACACAATAATCAGATAAGGAAAGACAGATGTCTCTCAGTTATGGCATGCAATGGAACTCCGTGTGATTGCCGAAGAAAACCATTTGGACAGTTGTTTCCGCTTGCAATTTCTCGTCCGCACTGCCAACAACCAAGAATCGAACCGAGAACCCACAAGGTGGGGGCGGGGGTGGTGGTTCTAAACCCTGTCTCCTGAGTGATGCGCTCGACTGATAGAATGAATAACTTCAGTAGTTCACATTGCTATACTTGGATGAACAAACTCGATTGGTTTAATCATTGACTGCTGACTAATTCCCGCGGGGATGAAACAGCTATTCTATGCACTTTGTTTGCAATCTCACAATGATTTCACTGCATATAATTCGTTTAGCATGTGAGGAATGAGTGATTACCCAGCATTGTTGTATCTGACACCCATAATTACATCAAGAACTTATGCGACTCCTAGGGTCCTGACGACTTGAATATGCTCAACCAAACAGGAAAATCGAAGTGTTCATCTCGTCACCTTATTTCATTGATTCATCCTGTGGTACTGTTGCACATGTGGATAGATTTACATATATGTGTAGTGGCATAGTGCACTGTCTGAAGATTGATTATTTTATGAACGATGCCGCCTGAAAGCAATGTAATACACCTGACTTGCCCTTAAAAGTATGCGTTTCGACACCCAGATCGCCAAGACAAACTGTGATTTCGACATGAAATCAATTTTGTCAGAATCGCATAAAATTATTCTATGCACACAACTGGTGACGGGGTCAGGTGTTGCCAATCGAATCCTTACTGCTTCAGTGTAGTGACTGGGAAGCAAATCGGTTGAAAAGCGGTTTCCACATCCACAGAATGATTTCACTCAACTTGGTGCCAACACACATCACATTGGGGTTGTCTGAATTGTTTCACTTCTGAAACAAGCCTAAGTTGTAATCCACGAACGTGATCGTATGACCGTGTATCCCACGCATCGAGTCCCACACGAACCGGTTGATAAATGCACACAGAAGTAGGGTGTAGAATCTGACAGATTGTCTTTCAGTCAAAAACACTATTGGGTAATAATGGAATGCAGTTTTTATCTGTGCTTCGAAGAGTGTTCCATTTGCCACATCTGACAGCCTTCCTTATGTAATTGCTGCTGCTGTATCTTCTTTGAACGGTACAAAAAGCATTAAAGTTCGATATACTCTAATGTCAAGGTCATACCGGGGTAACCATAGTAGTTTTCCTCATTCCATCTACAGGTCAATTAATTTCCCCACCCGAGGTCACTGAAGAAATTTTATTTTCAACTGTTTTGAGTACATAGACCTATTTCTCGGGCATGCAGTTCGAATCCTTGTTTCGAGAACCCAGTGGAAAAAGCTGGAGAATGTTTACTCGATCATTGTTTTGGAGTGAAGAACAACGAACCATTTTGTTGTGTTGCGGAGAAAACCTGGAGAACCTATTGATCGTCATCGTGGGAGGCTAGAAGATTTGGAGTCGAGTATTTGGACCAGATACTTCAGGAGTTTTACCAACGATTCCGCTAGTTGTTTTAATAATTGCACCCAATTGGTTGAAAGGTTTAAATATATCACCAATGCAACTACCTAATAGTCACATTCATGCCCTTTCGCTGAGAATCTCCTTTCAGTTTCTACTGAAAGTCTTTCGGACGCAACGGTTGAACCCTTGAACGACACTGTCCACTTTTTTATTCGGACTAATCAAGTAGGATGTTTTTTTTCCTTGAGGCAAGCAATTCCCCATCGGCTTTGGAAAACAAGTACGAAATTCCAGTTCACGGGCACTGGTCGAGAATTTGAATTAGTAAATACAGTCTGGAAACTTGAGTGGAAATCTCGAACAGAAACAAACTATAAACCAACATATTTTATTCACTTTATCGTAAAACGGAAGTGTTGCTTACCGCTTTGTAGACTGCCGATAGTTATTAACGGCAAGATGAAGTACATAAGCTTCTCGTAAGATTTATTCATGAAATCACTGCAAACCAGCTTTCGAGTTTTAGTGGAAAACTTCCTACATAACAAATGCGTTCAAAGTCGAGATGAAACCGCATATAATTTTACTTGATTTAGTTAAGAACAAGTATGTCTTACTTTTATTACATTGACTTTCCTTTTAGATTAAAAACTGATTATTTCGATTCACTTTTGAAACCATCGGTTGAAGCTTGGCTCCCGGTAGCAAGAGGCAACACCGCTGTAATTTTTTTGTATAGTGCAACAGTGCTTTAATCGAGATCAGTAGCATACCTTGCAATTCTGGTTCTGAAATGAAATACAAGATGACACCTGAGCTTTGTGGCGTTTTATTGTTGCATTGCAACTGGAGGAACGGGAACCTATTAGCAAATGTTTGTAATTCGACGAACGCTAACTAGTGATAGCTCCTGCAAATGGTGCCCGCTAACTATCTGAAAATCACCTGTCCAGATCCGAACAACGTGTGTGTGGGGGNGGGGGGGGGGGGTTGCATTTCTCATTCATCACCATCTTTGCTAGTTCAAGGACCGTTGCGCTTGTGTGTTCATCCCCTACAGCCAATCAGGGAAGTATTTCGTTTAGTGAAAGCGGTCATTTCGTCAAAGTGTCAGCCATTATTCTTGCAGATTTGAACAAGAGGGATTTCACCCTCACCTTCAAGGTTCGCGGTTTTAGTCAAGACAGAGGCACAACAATGCTGAGCTGCTAGTTGGTCCCAACAAGGTTGTTACGGCTGTCGATCGCTCGCTGTAAACCACAGAGCACACAGTGTCCAACACAAATGATATGGGGAAAAACTTTGAACTTTCCCGCTACTTACACTACTAAAGGTAGATACCCTAAACAATGAGGAATTTAACTGGCGGATACAGATTCTTGGATGTACCTAATACATAATATTCCACAGACATCGCTGAATGTGAAGCGTAAATTTTATAGAGAAAATTGGGTTTTACTCAAGTAACTGATAAAAAGAATTACCTTACTACTTAGTTAACACTAACGGATAATTTACCGTTTGCAGGAAATTAATAGGAGTTCCGAGAAGGCACCTCTTGACAAGAAAATAAATGTTTTTACATTGGAAAACTTTTCTTCCTTTGGTCTTTCTCCTTGCTACACGTTGAATCCAACACTGTCTAATATAGTGAAATGGGTTATGTAATGAGAGCTTGTAGTGTTTCCACCAGTAATCGGCATTAACTGTCTGTTGCATCTTCTGCATGTATGCCGTAGTTTTCAGAAGACTGATCACATCAGGCTTTTGAAGTGAACCTGCATAGCGTAAATCGTGTGACACCACTATCTTAGCATTTCAACTGGTTCATTTATCCTTCGTTATTTAGCGAACACTGCAAAGTGACCCGGAATTTGCTTCTTATAATTCCACACTCACCAACCAGCATATTGTTTCTGTCCAGAATCCCCGTTTCTATCGTAATCAGTCAATGTGTACGGTAGTAGAAATATTATATTTTCCGGGCTATAAAGGTCAGTCACCACTATCCATCATTACTGAGAGTGATGCAAAATTACCCAGTAAGCCTGTCAATAAAGTCTGACAACCCAATCGAGTCCTAAGTGGGACTCGCAGTGGCTCCTGACGCATTGTTCTCGTCACTACTCCAGTTCACGTTATCGAATCAAACCAAAATATTAGTTGATACCAACTAAGGTCCACAGTACTAAAGGTTACCCAGAAAGGTTCGTGGTTCGTGTCAAGTCAGTAAAGCTCCCGGCACTTGCGAACATTCTCACTTAAAGATACAAATATATTTCAGGGTTGAATCACCTCACAAGATAAGTATTCAGTGCATAAAATCATCTGATAAGAATGAGTGACCAATATATTCCTATTCCGTTAGATCTTTTTGCGGACATTCACGCTTACCGCATGTCTCGTGTTTTGTTTATACAACGGAATCAGTGTTACTGCTCTCTTCACACTGAACGTCATGTCCTGTTATATTGCGATCAGGTACATTGCACTGGCGTGTATTGAACACACTCTCGCGAGCACGAGATCATTCACAATTGGCATGCCCACAGGTAGTGTCTGCACCCGCGCGACTGATGAAATACAAACTCGCTCGACGAGTCAAACATTGCACCTGTTCGGGTTAGATAAATGTTATTTGGTTGCATTGGTTTTTCTTGAATGTGACAAATAGAGCATTCGAGCTAAAAATAACGAAATTTCATCCGATTTCTGTGCAGAAATTAGTGGATATGTTATTGTTTACACATATATTTCCATATAACTTACACATCGTCGATGGAAGGGGATGATATGATGAGTGAAGCATGATAGGATGTTCCTGGTATATATATATCTATATATATACCAAGAATATATATATATACGATAATAAGTAGTATGTGAATAACTGAACAAAATTTCCCTGGTAGCACACGACCGGTTTCGCGGTTCTTGCCGCTCGTCAGACATGCGTATCCGGTAATATTTTTCCAGTTCATTCATATACTTGTACCCAGGAAATGCATTTTTGTTACAATAATCTTGTTTTCAACACAGGGTGACCATTAGATAGACAATTCTTTTAAAGCCAGTTCAATGAAGAGTCAATGCTATGATTCGATATTTTGTAAGTGGGTTAGATACAACTAACCCCAACAAACGTGACCTGATGGTCTTGGCAGAATAGTTGATAAGAAGTAGTATGTGAACGACTGGACAATGTATATATATTTATATATATCGAAGATTTGACAATTCTCCCGTATTCAGTGTTATATCGCTTGGTGTAGATTATTATAGATTTCTCCGCATAGAGCCCTCAATCTCAAAGATGCTTTTGCGAGTAAATTGCCAGAGTACACATGTTCAGGAATCCCTATATTTTTGGTACAGTGGTCGGAATTTAGTGCCAGCTAGAGTAATTCGTGTACGACATATGGTCCTTTTCAGCAAAACAACTGTCTTTTATTAAGTTCACATGTGTTCAGCAAATGAATCGGATCGTTGAATTTGTCGATTACATTTTGTGTCATCCAGATTGCGCAAGCAAAGGGGTGGAATGGGGTTACAATCGTGCATACACTTCCCATGTACCTAGGAAGTAGGATCATTCTGATCACGCATATACAAACTCCCGCTGAGTAAAAATAAAAACAAAACGTTAACCTCACAGTAGAGATGATTATCGAAAGAATCACATAGAAGAAGAGTATTCTTCACGGGACCGAGAGGACGCCTGAAAGCACAAGCTAAAGCGTTCATCCCTTGAGTTATTTCCCCCAGCACACAAGGTCAATTACAGGTTCGGTGACCGTTTATACAATGATAAACGATACATATTCCTGTGCGGTAGTTTTGATTACTGTCTTTTGGTTGTCAGTTTGATTAAGGCGTGGAGAGAATATTGGAATGCAAGGACTGTGAGTATGAGTGTATGAGCGCTATCGTTAACGATATTCGACCTTAGCTCTAGTGTCTCTAGTCATCGGGTACGCTGGGCCCATATGACCGAGTCTTCTGGTCAAGATTTTCATACCTTCATATCACGTTTTAGTTTGACTATCCGTCGATCCTGTGAGAAATTGATGAAACTAAAAGTAATCAACCATGACTTACAACATTATAGCATTAGTTCAATCTAGCCGACTGCCAACAGCATGGTTCTTTCATCCCCTTCTGAAAATACTATAGAATATGTACATGAAAAAGCAAAATCCTGCATTATTCTAAGGCCATATTAATTATTTTGCTTTGCTATCCAAAGGCCATTTAGTGTGAGAAAAATCCCTAGAAGGAAGGAATCTATCGTTTCTCCCGAGCAGTGGCGTTGATCGTTTTCAACCGCTAGTCCACCAAGCCACGTTCCCGGTCTTCCACGCATCGACAGTCGTTAATCTACAGCTGACCAAATCCTACCTTCAAGATGGCACACCACCTTGCTCTTACGAAAAATAAAATGAAGAGTAAACAACTAATATATAAGAACACGTTTGATAGGTATGATAAGTATGATGATAGGAATCATAATTTACACCATAAAAACAGCTATTGTTGAATGTAAAGTGCAGTGCTTTAGCACACATTCTAGTGAGTAACAGAGAAGTGAAAAATTGACACGGTTTTTATTTGCCCTCATTGTCGAACAAGTAATAAGAACAACTAGGCGAGGCAAATCTCATTGGCAGCTCGGGGAGTTGATTTTGAAACAAACAAAGCCACGGAGAATCATTTCAACGAATCTACGTCAAGTATTGTGGGTCAGGTGTGTCCACCCTGAACCAACTCAATGCTAAGGTCGAGGTTTGATGGTTTCAAATAACACTGATTATAAAAACACGCAAAACTGGCCCTGACATCCAGTTGGTTAAGTTTGGACTCACCCAACCCACAATACTTGACACGGATTCATCGCACATATTCTCTGAGGCTTGTTTGTCTCAAAATCAACTCGCAAAACTGCAAATGAGATTTGCTTTACTTAATCCACATGGAGAGTTCAAGTATAACAATGACCATACAAACAATTAGCGAATACGCTTACCTAATGACCGTGAAACTGGTCATGTGCTTCTGCGAAATCCTATCCAGTCATTCAAACTTATATGCTAAAACAATATAGATATCATTACGCAATAATTGGTTTGTGTACAGTTTAATATCATACCAAAGTAAAACACTGCGTTGTTGGTGTTTTCCTTTGAGTCAATATAAGTATAAGAAGCCCGCAAACGCAGCATTTTGAGACACACTGGTGGCTGAATTTAACAAAACCCTGAATTCTACCATTTAGAGCGAGATTGGGAATATATATATATATATATACATATATGTTTACGTATATTCGATTTAAGGAGGATGGCTTAAGAGAATAAAATGGCTTCAATGATAACCAAGCCAGACGGTTCATACCTTGCAAAAACAATTAACTATTAGTAGGCAAACAACTGGGTACAAAGCTCCAACTTGTCTTCACATATTTCAAAAAGGCGTCATTGTGAGTGACAGAAGAACTGAACTTTAAGGGATCATCCAATAAACTGATATTCTGTGGAAAGTTTATGCCCCATACCAGATTCCTCTCTTCCTTCAACGCTTCCCGATTGCGGAATCATCAAAACGAATATAATAGTCGAGTTGTTGACATTTTTAGTATCCCTGGCTTTCTAAGCACCATGGTTCTGCAGACAAAGTTAACTCCCTCCGGTGACAATTCTGTCCTATTCAGCTGACCGGGCATGGACAGACGTCCAGCTTGACCATAGGAAATGTCTGAGTCGATTCTATCAACAACCAAATGGTCCACTATTTCGCTCTGTACAATCAAACCACTGACGAATGATGCGCAGAAAGCCGCCGGTGGATGGCGAGTGCCAACTTCAGTGGATGTCCTCTGCGATAAAAATTGGTTGATAGAACCAAAAGAGATCTACACGGATGGTTGGGCTGTTTGAAAATCCGATGCAGTAAGATCATATCACCTCTGATTTGACGATAATGAGACGAGTATAGCCCCAGTAGCTGTAAACTTTCGCCTTGGTATTGGAATGTAGACTTTCGACCATCTTGGTAGCTATTCTCTGCGGATGTCCGAGTGCCTTCCGATCTCGATGCAGCCCTGGGTTCCAGGCCTGAACTGAGTACTCGGTGTATGGATGGATATATGTAGCTAACAGACGTGGAAACAAAGCCGGCTCAGACGATCCAAAAACACGTGTGAGCAGACCAACCTGTTTTACCGCCATGGATGAAGCTCTGTAATAGTCTGCGCGAATGACTACTCCCACATCCGTTTCAGATGGAGCATGAGGCAGAGTTTTGTGTCCGAGTGTAGGAATANTAACGACCACTGTGACGCAGTGATAAGAATTCACATTTGGTAACGTTGAATTCCATATCATTGGAGACACCATTTGTGGGCTTCGTCAAGGGCATTCTGGAGATCAAATGAATCATCTGGTTTTGTTATTGTCCTCCATATTTTGACATCGTCTGCAAACAACAGAGTTTGTGGCCCAAGGACGTCTGGAAGATCATTTTTAAAGGCAAAGAAAAGACGTGTGCCTAGCACAGATCCCTGTTGAACCCCACGGTTGACATCTATTGGATCAGAAAGTGAATCGGAAATACGAACTGACATGGTACGTAGGCGAAAAATCTCCTCGATCCAGCCACGAACGAGTCCACGGATTCCATTGTTATACAGCTTCAGTATCAGTATTTAATGATTTACCCTATGAAATGCTTTAGAGAAGTCCAGGTAAATAACACACACCTCTTTGCCTTGGTCTACAGCACGAGCCAAAATCAAGTTAGCTGCGCATGAACGATTTTTTCGAAACCCGTGCTGGGCTGGGGATATTAAGTCATTTTTCTTCAGATGATCTATTACAGAACCTGCAACAATATATACCATGACTTTGGACAACACTGGAAGGAGAGTGACGGGTCGGTAGTTGGCTGGGTCACTATGGCATCCACCTTTGTAAATTGGTGAAACGACACCGTTTTCCCACACCTGAGGAAGCACGGTATCTTCGAACAGTTTTTAGTATAGCCCACTTAAAGGATCGGCTATTTGACTTGCCATGGTGATAATGGCTTATGGATGTATGCTATTTAAACCCGGTGATGAGTTCTTCTTCAAGGCCAGGAGATTTGCCTTTATCCTTTCGGGAGAGTACCGTAGTCTAAGCATTTCCTCAGTCTCCTTGGTTGTCGTTGAAATACGTCCTGCTGATTTTAGTATCGGAACGCCGTGTTTGACTTTCCGGGAAGCGTTTACATGCTTATATAGTAGCTTAGGGTTTGCGATAAATTTCCTCGCCAGCATATCATGATGATTGTGCTTGCCTTCCCGCACCAAATTTTTACAGTGATTTCGAAGGAGCCTGTAAGCTTCCCAAGTGCTGGGGTATGGACAACGTTTGAACTCCCTCCAGTTAAAGTCCCTTTGCATTATCCATTTCCTAGTTCGACTGCGAATTGCTGTTTTTCGAACAGTCGGTTGGCATAGACGCCTGACGGTTGTACCAGCAGCCACCAATGTTGTGATGCTGTTAGTAAATGTTCTTCAGGATTCCAGGGGAGATCCACTGGATTCCATTAGCCAGGCTGTTTAGTCCTGCAAAGTCGGTTATGATGCGAAAGCGATTCGAAGAAACTGTTATTACTGATGCATAGCAAACATATTGGAACAATAATACAGCGTGCTCACTTGGCCCCAAAAGAGTTGCGACGGCAATTGATTGAACCATCAATTCTTCATTTGTCAGTACTAGATCCAAGGTTGACGAAATTTGGTTGGTTCCAAACCTGGTGGGTTCTTTCACATGATTGTACAACGGATGTCCCAGATGTTCCAACGACATTGTCAAAAGTCGGTGCTTCAGGAAATGCTCTCAATATATTTTCTCTAGTCCACTGGACACAAATCACATTTGGGAAGCGAATCATTGGCGTTTATATATAAACCTGAACCAATCAGATTGTTCGGGCCGGCAAATTTAAAGTCTTGTACGGACCAATCATAAAAATGCAATTGATGCAGTAAAACAAAACGACCAATTCAAACAACATTACAACACCAAAAAAAGTCGAGTCTTGTGAGTGGGCCAGACGTGGCAGCATTTGACTCCTAGTTTGTGATCACAATTCATGATAAAATCTCGTTCGGATAAAGGGACTACTCTTCAGTTCTAGTAAACAAGTATCAAACGCCAGTGAGACCGACAACACAGCCTCTAACAAGATAGAATGATCTCAAAAGTCACTTTCTAAATAAATAACATCAAATATTATTTATCAGAAAAAATGGTTCTTCAAAACATCAAAAGGCTGTTTATGTTTATTCGTTTACCTTCATTCCGTGTAAAAATTCAGGTCAGCCTAGCCCAGACAAATAAAGGATACATATCAATAATATTCGAGGTTCACTTTTTCAAACTGAACTTCCACAATTACAATGCATCGTATCGAACAAAACCCCTGTCTGCATTTCAAAAACACAAACGTTTTGAGCACAATATCGATATAACGTACCACGACCCATGCAAAGGATTTCAAGCGTTATACAAATCGGACCATCAGCATCAGGCCCAAAACATATTCCCTAATATCGAATCAAATGACGTATTGCTGTTCCTGCGTATTTTCATGCTACATCTTCAATGTCAGGCCGTTGCGTGCAAACGGGTGCGGTGACCTAATTGAGCAGAAGTCATCCATACGACTAGGCGATTAAAGAGCTCCAATCTCAGCCAGTACAACGTGATATTTTGGGGTATGGATATCCATGCTTTTTTGTGGTTTATTACATCCTTTTATCACTACCTGTTGTGCCGTACATATACACACTTTATTGTAACCATGGCAATAGAAAGCATGCCGGATAACATTCCAAATGTCACAACTGGGCTGATAAACTCACTATTTGCTAGGAAAAGCACCAGATGGATGTACCAAGACTGTAACCTCAGTGTGAGCTTCGTTCTCACAAGATGCTATTCCGCCTAGCGAGGCGATGCACAAGTATTCAAAACAAGGTTGCAGTTTAATGTATAAGAAGAAAGTCAGGATTGCAACTCTATCTGAAAAGATTAAATTGCAACAAATAAGTCCATGAATCTTACACCGTGTAGGTGTTTTAGCTATCAAGTAACAAGAAACCGAATCCAACTGGCTAGAGTGGAAAGTAAAATGTCATCTGAGTAGGTTGAATTAGAATAGCTAACCCGATTATGCCAGTAACATCTGATTTTGGCCAAATCTGCCGATTGCTCCGCGTTGACCATACTTGAATCCGTGATCGTATTCAGTTGAGTTGTCAGCAGTTTGTTACAGCGGTGGTACGGCTGCTTCCCACGACTGAAGTGGTGAATCAAAACCCTAGACTAACCAATGGATGTGTAGTTATGATCAGCCCAATTCACTTCTAAATAAGCAACTGAACGTCTAGAAGCATGAAGCTCCTCATCGTGATGTCTTACAAGACATAGAGTATTGGAAAGTTGGAAACGCGAAGAAATTTGTCTTCCATGCGAAGCTTCAGGCATTCAACATAATTAGCGCGATAACTTCCTGGATTATAAAAACGCCTAAGCCGGTGATGAATGATTGTATGCAAGGAGATTATTACAAAAAACCTCGGCTGTAAATCGTTTGAAAATATAGGTAAAAACGCATATATCGAATCATTAGAAGGATAAATAATTTCCAAGAACGTTTTCTCAATTATCGAGTCAAACGAGACATTCACACTCCTGTATATTTTCTAGCTCCACAAGTACTTGCCGCGAAAGGGAATATACTTACTATGCTACGTGGTTCAAAGTGTACTTCTTGTAGGGAATTTGATTCTGTGCGTATGGTGCTGCTGATCTGCCAGCCGTAATACCAATCGCTAGATTGTCGTAAGTGATAACCGAATTCCCACCTCTCGGTGACTCGACGTTGGTATCCGATGCATAGCAAACAGTGATTGTCCTAACATGCATTACACTGACATTCATCGACAAATGCTAAACCACTGGCAACCACTTCCACAGATCCGGAAAATAATGGATAACAGAAAAACAGCAAAGCATTTGATCAGTGGTAACGTGTGCGTGGATGTTTGTGTCTCTGCTTCACACGCACAATGAACAATCTTCACCTCCAGAAGGGTGTGGCTGATTGGGGTTATACGGTTATATGTGATCAATGCAGCAGCACAGGAGCTAGACGACCTCGCCCAAGCATCAATTTACCTGACGAAAGGGTTCACTGTAGGCGGACCAGTCACCACTGGCTAAATGACCGTGATCATGTGCTATTTGCGTCAACCATACGTGGAACAAGTTCAGCTGACCGTGATCACACCAAACTATACTAAATCAGTTTATCACCCGCGTACACACGCACACGCCGGCACGCACAAAACCGCCGGAATAGAATAGAATAGAACATCCCATTCAATGAATGATAGATTGTCGCGAGCGCAATGATACGAAGTAGACAAACCGAAGGTGCCTCGAGCGGGGATTGGCACCGATGAAACGTCAATATTTGCAACCCGGATTATCTGCCGGCGGACAGTGCGCCATTTTAGGCTGTTGGTTTACTTGTTGAAAAACGCTCTTTTCCGGAAATGGCAATTGCAGATTATCGGGCAGAATGTCCATGCAACCAACACGGTTGACATAGATCAAGTCAGCCGATAATTGTGTCTATGCATCTGCTGGTCTTTCATCTTTCTTAGAAATAAGAAGGGATTCCAGACAATTGATAAAGACTCACACTTTCCAGTTGATGTCCATTTTACCACCACTGGAATTGGTTTCTGTTTGGGAGACGTGTTTGGAGGATGACTATTTTTGGAATCGTACGGTAAGACGCTCTGCGTGATTGTTTTAAGGTGGTGACGGACATGCGTTCTATAAAATTTAATCAATGGTCTTTTTTGCAACCCATCAAGAAACTATTTTCAGGTAGACCGAAACGAAACTGAAAATGATTTATTCCTAGTTGATCAGAACTGTTGTGTGACAGTTCTGGTCCGAGGCGTCCGATTCGGAAAATAATGCTTCTAGTCTGACTCCGATGATGTTTGTGTGGTCAACCTGACAGAATCAAATTAAGCATGGGAAGTGGTAATTTTCTTTAAAAGAGGGATTCCGGTGATGGATTCCATGCACTTAACATTGGTGATAATTAATCCAATTAAGGAAAATGTTGTAAGTCGACTGATTTGGAAGCGAACTACCAGAAACAACAGCGTTTCTTTTTGTTAGATGTTGTTTCATCGCGTACGCATGATAATTCTGTGTGCTCGTCTTTTCAACGGAGCATATGAGTTTAACAGACAGACCGTGGAACATCTGAGGCTTTGACAGCTTATGTAGAACCATATTTTTCATCAATATTGTTTAACATCAATGCAGATCTAATTGTTGCTTACCTTTGCAAAGTATAGAAAGCCGTCTGTGTTTAGCGCATTCTTGGTGGTGAGAGTCTTAGGAATGCCCATCCATCAAACCTACTTTACCTCTTTATCTTAAATTAAAAATTAAAATTATATGTTAAGCCATAATTGCTGTCTCGTACTCGTCAGTCAAAATGGACCGATGTTCTACATCTCTATCTTCAGTCATTGCCACGGATCAGAGAGTTTCAGGAAATCGTTATAGAGCATCAATCAACCAAAATTGCAAATTCTTACACCTGTGTTATCAGTAGAACAAATCCAGGTGCAATAGGCGTAGGAGCAATGAAAAACATAAAATTGATCAATTCTTATCAAAATCAATGTTTTACTCGCTGAAGGTGACGATCGAGGCAGGCATAACGGCGACAATACCCACCACATCAATAGCAAACAGTTATTCACCAATGATGGGCGTTGCTTCACCATCGCAAAGAGTTATTTTTCGTCTGCTCCTGTGGAGTGTCAATTATGGGACCAGTTCACCGAATTCATCACTGAAGAAAAACTGCTCAAATTTCAATCTAATTTTGTCGGTTGATAGCAATCCTTTCAAGTAAAAGGATGGAAAATGAAACATTTTTTTTAAAATCAAGAATGAACGATAGTCAACTTTTTTCTGGATATTTTGACATCGAAGAATCAAGTTTGTTTTTGATCCCAGAGTATTTAAAACATTCTGAGTTATACCAATGAAGTTCTCTGGCAAGGCAAGGGAGGGTTTCTGTATTGATTTGTTCTTCCGAATTTAGGACCGAGCTATGAGAGGTGCACAAACAGTACACTTCCCATGGACAGTCAAGCATGATTGAGCTCGTCATTAGATGCAATACAATGAGTCGCAATTTAGCTAACGCCTTGATAAAACGCACTATCAATCAATGCATCTTCT